>QRDG01000179.1:1166468-1215851 GCA_012064385.1 Puccinellia tenuiflora | reverse complement strand
AAAATAAGGGCAATATAAAAGTTGGACGAAAAATTAGGGAGAAGCAACTCTTCCTTTATTATTAGGTAAAGATTAGCTAAGGTATGTCAGCATTAGTCGGACTAGTACATAGAAGGTAGATAGCATGTTCTAGATGTCATCTACAGTGTTTTCAAATCAGTGGAGTCATCCACGGTGAACTCATGGTAGAGCCGTCACATCGGAGTTCGAACCTTTCACTCTCTAGTGAACTCACGGTGAACTCATGGACTTTGTGAGTTGTGCGCACTCCCTGTATAAAGAGAAATAGAAGAAGAGAAAGTTGAGGCAAACTTTTCATTCTCACAACCTCCCATTCTTCTCTCTCTCTCCCGTACTCTCTCAACATGGACGAGCAAAACAACTGGTATCAGAATTTGAGTGTTTAAGAGATTGTCGGAGATGGCTGAGACCAATGCTCTCCTCCCCATTGAAGAAGCCGGATGTGCACTTCATACGCACATTCGGGTACGTGGTGCACGTCAAAGAGACGTGACCCGAGTTGATGAAGCTCCGCGATCCAATGCTCTCATCCCCATTGAAGAAGCCGGATTGCACTTCATACGCACATTCGGGTACGTGGTGCACGTCAAAGAGACGTGACCCGAGTTGATGAAGCTCCGCGATTGTAGAAGGCTGATGACGTTCGTAGGCTACGACCCTGCAACAAGCCGAGTTCACATCACCCGCGTTGTTGTGTTCGACGAGAGCGCGCCGGGACTAGAGCTCACTGGAGACCACTAGTGAACACCCTCGGAGCCGGCACATTCACGGTCGAGCACATGATGCTCGGCCGTTGCCGACTCCAGGAGACGGGAGTGCGGATCCAGGACCCGACTCGCTGTCATTACCTACTTCGGATTCACCGACTCCAGACGGGAGCAAGTCAGCTCCAGCTGGCTCCGCTTCGAAACTAGGGTTCCCGATAGTGTAGTCCCCAACTCCGACTACCACAGACGTTGAGTTCGTCACAACTCCCTTCAAGGTATGCAAGTACGCTTGATGCAAAAAACGACTCCGAATCAAGCATCGGTTCCGCACTTTGTGGAATGTACTCGACGTTGGTCCGGCAGTTGGGAGTCGTACGAGGAACTCCACTTCCTCGCCTCTGAAGATCCTGACTCGTTCAATGAGACAAGTGTGAACTGATGAAAAGGGCTAGATAATATATATATAACACCTCCCATAAGTGAGGTGAGACTAAACCCTAAGCAGGCTCAACAACCTACAACAATCCTATAATCACATCTCCGTGGGAAGCCTCCCACCCCCTAGAAAGGCATGGTGATGCCGAGTCTTATAGCAGATGTTAACAACCTGCTACTCAGATCACCCATCATAGAAACAATCCAGGCTCTCCGCTAGTTACAGAGAAAGATTTAGAGTTATGGCGATTTGCAGGAGGGAGATGACAAACTACAGGAGAAGCAACATGCTACATGCTAGACTATCTTCGCCTTTAGGCCGAGTTCATCCGTTCCGTTTCAGGCCAACCTCTTCGTAAGCACCTCATCCTGCATTTGTAGTAGTATCTCCCGTAGTTCTGAGCAGGCCAAGGCCCAACAGTGGCAGGCCACCGTCCATCCCAACCATAGAGCGGGATGGTCGCTGACATTTAGAACATCTCAGAGAATCTCCAGTCGGGGCGCCAATAGAGCTTCTGGATGAGCGCCCGGACGAGCTCTATTGGCGTTGTCTGGACGGGATGGTGCCTATTGGCGTCGCCGCTCCCCAGTCGCGGCGCCAATAGACGCCTCGCATATGTTTAATTTCATCTCAAATTTAAACATAGAAATGAAATAATTCGAATTTTACATTGTTTTGAACACACAAAAATAAAATAAATTGAAGTTCAACAATCACGAATAAATTTTACTCAAGCGGCCAATCCTTTGAGCATCCACAAATGCTCCATTAGATCGTGTTGAAGTTGATTATGAACAACTTCATCACAAATCTTCGTATGCATAGCGAGGTATTCACCAAAATCTGCAGTCACGTTGTGATCAATAGCGGCTAAGAGGACCCTGGCACTCATACGGATGAGGATCATCCACTGGATTTGCGCGTTCACTCTCGATGATCGTGTTTTGCATGATCACACATGCATTCATGACCTCCCACATCTTCTCGTTCGACCACGTCAGAGCAGGGTACCGGACGATTGCAAACCTCTGCTGAAGGACTCCAAATGCTCGCTCCACATCCTTCCTGCAACTCTCTTGTTGAGAGGCAAACCAAGATTGTATATTTCCTAGAGGATTGGAGATTGTTTTCACAAATGTCGCCCACCTTGGATAGATGCCATCAGCTAGGTATACTACCCCTTGTTGTATTTGTTGCCGTTGATCACATAGTTGACCGGAGGAGCATTGCCTTCAACAAGCCTCGCAAGCACTGGAGAGCGCTGCAACACGTTGATGTCATTGTGTGATCCTGCCATGCCAAAGAAAGAGTGCCAAATCCACGTTTCATGATTGGCTACAGCTTCAAGTACTACACTGCAATACCCTTTGTGGCCACCTTTGTACAACCATTACCAACCAAATGGACAATTCTCCCAGCTCTAGTGCATGCAATCGATGCTTCCAAGCATCCCAGAAAATCCCCTCGCTTCATTCACGGCCAAGATCTGAGCTGATTCTTCCTCATTTGGTCCCTTCAAATATTGAGGTCCAAACACAGCCACCACCGCTCTACAGAATCTGTACATTGCCTGGATAGTTGTTGACTCACACATGCGTAGATAGTCATCTTGGATATCACCAGGGGCTCCATATGCAAGCATCCTCATGGCAGCAGAACACTTCTGGAGTGATGAGAACCCAACCAAACCCGCGCATACTTTCTTCAATCTGAACCAGGGATCATGTTCCCTCACACCATCTCGGATCCGAAGAAACAAGTCCCTATTCATCTGAAAGAGCCGCCGAAAATCCTTTGTGGTGAAGGCGGGCACATCGACAAAATAATCGTTGTATAGCATGCAATGTCCCTCCATCCTCTGCCTCGGCTTCGTCTTCCTCCTTCCAGGCTTGGGTTCGGCATTGGCGGCCTCTTCGGCTTGTAGTTGCAGCAAACATGTAAGGATCGCCATGTTTTCCTCTTCCCCGGCCTCGATGTCGGCCTCTTCTTCCATCAAAAGAGTGGCCATCAACTTATCATCGTTGTCCATGATCTAGTGGAGCGAAACGTAGAAGCAATCAATCAACCGATCGCCGGCGACGGCCAATATAAAGAAAAGTGGCGCCTACCAGGCAATCCGTCAAACACCTTCCGTGCAAGGTGGACACGGGGGGGGGGGCGCATGTGCTCTCTGTCCTGTGAAGCGCCGGCGAGGCGAGGCGGCTTGCTGCGAGGCTACGAAGGCGATGCGCGCGACGCTACTGGTCGGCCTTCCATCGTCTGGTTGCAGTAGAGGTGTGGGAGGCGGGGTGGGAGGACAAGCAGGTCGCGGCGACGGGAAATAGAGATTGGAACGACGAAGAAATGGGGATGATGACTTGGAGGATTCTCGTGTGCCAATGACAGGGCTGGCCCGTCGTGGGGATCCGAGGTGGCGTCGCTGTCGGTTTCGTCCGGCGCCCAAGCGGCTCCCTCCGCGGAGGGCGTGGGCTGGGTGTGCCGGACAAGCTATTGGGCCTCGCCGGAGGAAAACGGGCTATTGGCGCCGCGACTGGGCGCCATTTTTCGTCCGGCACACCCAATAAGGCTATTGGCGGCCCTATTGGCGCCCCGACTGGAAATGATCTCAACCGGGCTAGTCTATTCTAGTTCTTACGATAAAAGGAAAGAGTTGATTAGCGTGTGTTACCGTTGTTGGCAAGCACGTATACCTTTATGATCATTTCGTGTGATTCTATTCCCTTTGTTTGCGCTATACTTGTTTAGTGCTAAGAAATTTCCGCCGCACTGAATTTGAACGACATGGGAATAAAACCCCTTTGGGCGTGAAAAAAAGAAAAAAATGGATTTATTTACTTAGATAAAAAATGTAATAAAAAATCAAATCCCTTTTTGGTGACGTTTCCACTGATTATGCATGATCGGAGCTATTCCCTTTTTGTGACGCACAAACCAGTGTCGTACGAAAGTCGAACATGCCGATCGGATCAATTCCAGTTTTTCTGCGTCCTGATGGGGCTGGCAGAGTTGGGTGGTGCCCCAAGCGAAGGCGTGGATGTAGTAAGTAGCAGTTTTACCTCAGTGAAGAACTAATGTTTAATCGAACCAGTAGGACTTTGAAATCAACAACGAGGTGCTCGTCAACGATCGCTGGCGCTTAACCGTCGACGAAAGTGGACCTACACATACTCAACCAATTATTTTGCCCCCAACGGCAGGAAGGTTATCAATCTTTCCGGTCTGCTGAAAACAAAACGGTTAAACGTATAGTGTAGTGAATGAAATTATGGAAATGGATCAGCGAGCAAGTGAATATGAAAAACGAGTAAACGGGGTTGTAAAAAATGTAAAAAGATGGACCGGGGGCCATGGGTTCACTAGTGGTGTCTCTCCAATAAAAAAATACTCATATGACGGGTAAACAAACTACAATTAGGCAATTGACAAGATTATGACACAAACTTAATCTAGATATATCAAAGTGTTCATGATAATATTCATGTAGGCATCACAACAAGGAACAAAGACCGCCATCCAACTACATCTTTGTCTAAAAAGTCCACCTAGGAATCGCTATCCAGCATGTCACCCATCGGTATTTAGTCGCAAGAAACAGACATTTGTATTAAATAAAGTGTATGATGTAAGCAATATTTATAATCGCGTAGACATGAAAACTGCTGCTTTACCCTTAGTCGCAACAGCACACCCTCGTCCTTAGATGTTTCTGTCACTCGTGCCCAGGCACAAAAGGGGGCATGACCAACTATCTAACATAAATACTCTCTCTTGGAGACATACGCAATCACTTGGCCAAAGCAACTACACACATCGAAGAGCGTGCAAGAACATAAATTAACATATAAGAATCATGCACAATCTGATCGTAACTTCATAATCCATCGGATCCCAACAAACACATCATATAGCATTACAAATAGTCGATCTTGATCATGTAGAGCAGCTCACAAGATCATAAACATGAAGCACAAGGGAGAGAGAGACAACCATCTAGCTACTGCCATGGACCCGTAGTCCAAGGTGGAACTACTCACGGATCATCCCGGTGGAAGGCATGGCGATGTAGAGCCCTTCGGGATCGATCTCCCCTCCGGCAGCATGTCGGGAACAACTTCAGAATCTCCCTAAATTAGGTTTCGAGGTAGCGACGGCTTCGGATGGATTTCGTGGAAAATAATCGTCGCCCCGATAAAATTAGGGTTATTGGGTATTTATGGGCGTCGAGGTGGGCCTAGGCGACCTCCAGGGGGCAGGGGCGGGCCCCACCTGCAGGTCCTGTGGGGTCGTCGCCAGGAGTCGCCCCTGGCGCCTGGGCGGCCACCCAGGCTGCCCTTTGGTCTCTGACGTCATCTTGTCAAATAAAAATTCTCCATAAATTTTCGTCCAATTCTGAGAATATTTCCAGAAATAGATTTTCTGATATAGAAAACAGCCCAAAAACAAGGAACTGGCATTGGGCATCTTGTTAATAGGTTAGTCAAATAAAATGCCCTAAAATGATATAATAAGATAGTGAAAACATGTAACAATAGCATATAACTATCATGGATTAATCAAAAATTATAGATACGTTTGACACGTATCACGTCCCCACGTAACGAATTTAACGACATTACAGCAAAAGCTATTAGGCAGGTCTAGCGTACGCGCGCTCGATCGGAACGAAACCGTCGATCGATTTCCGACCAACGCTTTCTTGCTAAATACGAAAAGAGTACTATTCCCGCAAACTTTTCTTTATGGGCCGACCGGTTCTATTCCCTTTTCCCCCATGCTTCCCAATGGGCCGACCTGCTGGGCGGATTCTATTCCCTCTTCCATAGCGCACATTTAGCTGGGGCCTATTCCCTTTTCCACAACGTGCATCTAGCTAGCGCGCTCGTAAGAAAGTGATTTCGCTTTTTTGGCCGGGCTGTTTTCGTGTCGATAACTGTTCTCTTTTCTTACCCCACTGTTTTCGCGCAAAGAAATAATTCCCATTTAACGCAAAAAAAAGACAGGATTTTCTTACTTGTAATAAAAACCAATAAAAACAGTTCCCTTTTGGGGCTAGTGGTTTTTAGGTAAAAACAAATGGGTGGGATATAGAAAAATCTCACTTCCAACTAGTATAATTTTATTGAACAAATAATATCTACCACTTTCTATCTGTACATAAAATTGACCAAATAAAAAAACAAAACAAGAAAAAAGATTAGATGTTTTACTTACAAAAAGATCGGAAAATCCCACTTCCAAGTAGTGTAAATTTTTTGTACAAAAATAAACTACCACTTCCTACTATTATGATAATAAACAAATGTTACCAACCACATATGTAGTAAGGTGAATAATCATTTGTTCAGAATGACAAAAAAATAACATTTGTTTTAGCACTGGAAGAAAATCATCACACATATTTCAAAAAATATACCAAATAAGACTGTAGAAAATCATCATACTAGTTTTATCACGGGGATAGTAAAAACATTATTATCAAGACTATAGCCTATATATTATTGATGTGAGCAAAACTAGTATGATGTTACCAATCGAATATTAAGAAAGTTATCATGTAGGGGAAATTAGGTATTATTATCAAGACTTTGGCATAAAAGATATTGATGTGAGCAAAACTATTATGATGTTACCAGCCGCATATCAAACAAGTTATCAGTGCGGGATTCTAAAACTTTATTATCAAGGCTATAGCCTACAAGTTATTAATGTGACCAAAACTATTAAGATGTTACTAGATGCATGTCAAACAATTTATCAGACGGGGATAATAAAAGATTTATTACCAGGACTACATCCTACAAGTTATCGATGTGATCAAAAATTAGTATAATGTTCCCAATCGCATATCAAATAAGTTAAAAGGCGGGGGAAAACTAGGCATTATTATCAAGAATTTAGCATAAAAGTTATCGATAGGAGCAGAACTAGTACGATGTTACCAGCCGTATATCAAACAAGTTAGCAGGCGGTGGATACTAAAACCGAGTACGGCCGGGTCAGGGGCGGAATACTAAAAATTAATATCAAGACTCTAGCATACAAGTTACCGATGAGGGGAACAATTAAGATATTATCAGTTGCATAGCAAACAAATTGTCATATGGGGATGTTAAAATTTTATTACCAATACTCTAGCATACAAGTTATTGATGAGAAAATAACTAGTAAGATGTTACCACATGGCAAAAAAGTTATGAGATGGGGATGCTAAAAATTTATTACCAAGACTAGCATCCAAGTTATCGATGAGAAAAGAACTAGTAAGATGTTACTAGTTACATAACAAGCAAGTCATCAAGTGGGGGATACTAAAAATTATTTTCAAGAATCTAGCATACAAGTTGATACTAAAAATTATTTTCAAGAATCTATCATACCGATGAGGGAAACATTTAAGATATCTGTCACATATCAAGCAAGTAATCAGGTGGGGGGGGGTACTAAAAAAATTTAATATCAATACACTAGCATACAAGTTATCGATGAGAAAAAAACTAGTAAGATGTTACCAGTCACATATCAATCAAGTTATCAGATGGGAATGCTAAAATTTTATTACCAAAGACTCTAGCATACAAGCTGTCGATAAGAAAAGAACTAGTAATTTGGGAGAAAATAGGCCACATGGTACTAATTTTGACTAAAATTTTCATGGGCTAGGGGTGGAGGGGGGGGGGCAGCGGCCCCCCCTGAGCTACACGTAGCTTTCTTGTTTTGGTTCTTCGTTGTACCTTCATACTTGTTTTCCTGCGGTAGCAACTAGAGTGTATTATCAACATCATGTTGAGTGTTTCTGCCTACTGAACTAGAGTCGACTCTGTTCTAGAACTACCATATGGAAATAAAAAGATGGCACAATGATTGATTCACCGGTCTTGCATTTCACGTTTCTTGCGATTTCCTGAAGTTATTAGAAAAGACGAGTTGATTATCTATACTGGCTGGCCTCTAATAATAAAAGCGTTAAGTCTTACGCGATTTGGTTTGGTACGTCATTTAAATTGTCCTTTAAGTTGTATATAATTACCCACTTATGCCACCCATAAGTCGCAAAAACGATTCAGTCCAAACGTTTGTGCCGGGTTACTGGTTCGCCCGTCCGTCGTTTGTGCCCGTCGTCGTGACCATTGCGCTCGCCGCCATAGTTGCCGCCACCTGCTACGCGCGATGCCCCGCTATGGCTCATCGTCGCCGGCCTGCTCCGTACGCACTGCCACGCTCTGGCTTGCAGTCGCCGCACCCCGTCCCCCAGTGAAATCACCACTCCCCAGGCTATCCCGCATCCCTCGAGTCGATTCCCTGGCGATACTTCGAAATAGAGATCCAGGTCGTCCTCCATGAGGGCAGGCCACCCGAGGCATCCAACGGCTGTCGCAATTCGGCCTAAGAGCAAGGGGAAGGTAAGCGTCAGAGCGGTGGCCGCTGTGGGAGGGCAGACGGCTGGTGTTGGCGCTGCTCACGGCCAAGGCGATCGAATCAAGTGGACTGCTCTAATCAAGGTGTTTGTTACATGGCCGAGAGGTAGGCGTCAGGCTACTGCTGGTCGACGGCAGACAACGTGGCGGGAGCTTCAACGTGTTCAGGCTGAGGACTTCGGCGACACCGGTGGACGGTGGTCCGAGTTGGCGAGCCTGGCGGACAACGAGGCAATGTTCTTCGGCACGCACGGCTTGAGTGCCCTGCAGACGGCGTGTCGCTACGGTGGCAGCATGCGAGGGGACGCATCTACTTCGCCGGCGAGACGCTGCTCTTGGGGATCGGCGATGACCGAGCCAGCTTGGGCGTCTACGACATGAACAGCAAGACCATCTTTGACATGAGCATATGTATATTTAGTTGATGGATGCTCTGCCCCGCTGCATCTCGAGTCTTCTTGGCCAGTTCCTGCACGCCTGTACATATCCACAAGGCACACTGCATAATGCCTGCTAAGTCCTTGAACCAATCAGATTATAGACTTATAGCTTAATTGTCTGCAGTTTACGGTTACAACTGAATGTATGCAACAAAAAGGATTCATAGATCCTGAGTATTCCACTATATTTGGATTTCCTGGACATTCTTGCCAACTGCATGAAACTTAAGAGTTTATGTCCTTTAATGCTTGCTTGAGAACTCAAGGAACTGGAAATTTGTATTCTTTCGACGTCATCTAGGAAGTATGATTTGTCTACCGAAACATGAGAAATCTCCAGTTCTTGTGCACACTTCATAAAATTTGACTAGAAATACGGATGGTCAATTGAGGGCCCACTTGATTATGAGAAATTCTTTGGTCCACGTGAACAAATTGCAAGCAGTCATCATATTGTTAATGGTAGAAGGTTCACGAATGCAAGATACACTTTCATGATGACTGAAAAATGTGTCCGACTATATCGGTAATAATTGGTTTCGAAACAAGTAAGCAAAACAATATGTTAAAAAAGATTCGGATACAACAAATAAGCTTGGAAACATGATCTATTCAGTCACTTACTCACTTTGTATTTTTCTGAGGTAATTTTTTTTCTATCCCGTTGCAATGTACTGGTATATTTGCTAGTTAACTCTTAAGACGAGTAGCAAAATTAGCCAACTGAACTGACACCCCAAAATTAGGCAGCGCACCTCCTAGCCTGAAGGAAAACAAGCTCATTCTTCTCCGTCCACTGTCTAAGTTTACCTTTCCTCGGCAAATCCGTTCTGGCCTGAGCCAAGAATCATGCATGAGCAGTTTGCATGCCAGCCTCCACCACACACGTACGCGCAGCTCGGTCTCCACGGTCCTGAGCCCCGCACGCGCGCCACCGCCGTCGTCGCATCGTCGTCGCCATCATGGCCGCGGCGCCCGTCAAGATCGTCGCCCTCATCGCCGCCATGGCCGCGGCGGTCGCGATCAGCTTCTTCTTCCGGTACCGGTGCCGCCACCTGCCGTCCCCTTTCCTACCCGGCGGGGAGCGGCTCGTGATCGTGGTGAGCAACGAGCAGCAGGTCGGCGAGGAGCTGGACCTCACCGACGGCAACGTGCAGCTGCTGTGCCACGGCTACGGCGAGCACAACCTCAGCAACTCCGTGTGGTCGACGCGGGCCGACATCCCCAGCTCCGCCGCGGCGCGCATGACCATCCCCCCCGTGCGCGGCGACGAGGTGTTCGAGGTGCTGTGCTCCTACCGCGGCTCCAACCGCTGCTGGGCGCACGGCGTGCTGCTGTTCCGGAACCCGGGCCACGACCTGCTCCTCTGCAGGGAGTCGGGCGGCGGGTGCGAGGTCAGGTTCCGCAAGGACGGCGGCGTCGAGAAGCAGTACGGGACGGCGGGCTACAAGCCGCAGTACGACACGCAGCCGCCCATGTTCCTGGGCTTCGTGCCGGACTTCGACAACGCCAGGGACGGCGGCTGCGCGTCGTCGAGCTGCGTCGGCAGGACGATCAACAGGGTGATCGGCGAGGAGAGCTGCTGCGACGATTCCTGCGGCGGATGGGAGAAGGCAGGGCCAAGGAAATCATCATGATCCATGCACAAACGCTTGTATTGTAGAATACCTTCCTGATTTCTGTATGATGTGTAGAGTACCTGATTTTCTGTATGGTGTAGAGGATGCAACGAGATAATAGGGAAAACAGATTACGCTTAAATCCCAATCCAATTCAGCCTTTCAGCACGACAACAGGTAAAGCAGCACTTACAAAAGGTGCAACAACTTACAAGAACGTACCACTTGCTAAAAGTCGAAACTTAGACACAGTCTCAGTTCACACAACAGCAAAATAGGAGGTAACAGCCAAGTTTGGCACACATAGTTCTCAATGCGATTTAGGACAACATCTCGACACCATTCAATAGAGGAATTGTGATTGTATCATCTCAGACTTCTAAAGCATAATACGAAGTTGACCCACGTGCATCAGTGAATGGACCTGAAAATAAAGCAAGAAAGTTTCAGAAAATTCATGCAATTGGCAATGGACGAAAGAGCTAATGCATAGGAAACGAAACAGAACTCACAGCTTCTTTGAAGTGCTCCAGAACAATTGTCGAGCAAAATTCAGAATTAATCGCGATTGCATCAGGCATGTGATTGATTAGTTGCTAATCAGAGTCTTCATAAACACCCTCGTCATCATCAAGATCATCAAAAGAACGAATGTCCAGCTGATAACGCAGGATACCACCAATGCCACCAAATCCTCTACAAAACTGTGAGCCCTCTTGAGATTTGTTTGTAACAAATTCAAGAGTGCAACCAAACTTTTTGTATTCATTAGCAAACCACTCCAAAAGTGTTGTTTTATCCTGAACTTCCAACTCAGCATTGGTATCTGGATCGCGGAAGTTGCTCTGGTCAGCTTCAGTTTCTTTGGTCAGATGCTTTATGATAATTTCTCCAGTTGCACTGTGCTTAAGCACATACCGATTGACATCAAGGTTTTCCCACACCATTAAAGTTTCAACAGCACCCATTTCAAGAGCCTTCAGGGTGTCATCAACACCAAAGACATACTTCCCAGTATCTTGACTAATCTCTTCAAAGTACTTCCCAATCAGCTTCTTCTCCTGTATGAACTTCACATTTGCTAGAACTTCAGCTGATAACTCAATGGCTTGGTTGAAACCGCTCTCACCACCATAAGAAACATCAACCACATTAAGTATTTTGGTCTGAAGACGCTGATCAAACATATCAGATTGGCTAAGTTCTGTTTTAAAATCAGCAGAACCAGCCAATATCAGTCCCGCAACATTAGGCTGGCTGGTAGCTGGGTTGATGAAGAACTGAGTAGCAAGTTCAGCTGTCTTTCGAACATAATTATGACGCTTTTCCATCCGAAGGCGAGCAAAACGCAGAGCAGATTGCCCTCCTCTTCCATGCTTCTTTGGGAGATCTACACTGAATTTGTGAAGCACTTCACGAGTATTGCCACTAAGTGTGCCAAACAGAGTTCCATTACCATCCATAATAATGAAGCCAAACTTGTCATCAGATTCCAAGAGCTCACTCAAGGCTTCAGTGTGAAACTTGTTGTCACAAAGGTACAAGGATGCATTGATAGGCTTGAATGGCTCAAAATCGATTGTAACCTTCTTCTCCTTGCCATCGTCAGTTAGAATTGTTCCAGTGTAGAGAACTAATCCATTTGGGGGAACCCTATTATACAGCTTCAGCCTCTGTTGAGCTGAGGTGATGGCTGCCAGAACAGATTGGCGGTTGACTCTACTCTTTATGTTTGAAGCAGTACCATATTCATCACCCAACATCTTGGTCACACGTGAGACTTGATCACGTGGAGGCATAATCAGAGAGATCATGCTTGTGCCATTCCCCCCTAGCAGATTCAAGTCCCTTGATCAGCTTCTTAATCTTCCACATCTCAATATTCTTGTCGGTATCATGACTATCAGACATCTTGACAAACTAGGGTGCTCAATTCACCTGCAGAATACATAAGCTATCAACTGTAAGAAAGAGATTAAATGGGAGCAGACTGCAAATTAGCTTTAGCTTTTGCCTGAAAAAAGAGTGTGAGTGCATCCAAGACAAGCATGTAAAGTAGCTTGTCCCAGTGCATGTAAAGTAGCTTGTCCCAGTGCACTGTCATTCTACTTAAATACTAAGGGAACAGAATCCAACATGCAATCTGCGTCAATGGACCGAAAGCAATTGCAGCCAAGTGGTTAGATTTGCAAGCTCTTCAATTTAACTACCCACGGAAACAAGCCAGCAACAATGAGTTGTCAGAGTCAGACACCTACAGACAAGCCAGAAAACGCATTTGCATGCTATTCTTCTCAAGCAAAGAAGCAAAGCAAGTTCTTCCTATTCTACAGAGCATTAAGATGTTAGAAATATTACAATATTCAAAAACACAGGAAGTCTCGCCTTCAAATCAATTTTATGCATACTAGTACTAATTGGTACACCCTCGATCTCGCGAGCTTGATATCTTAAAATTGATATGCTCCTGGATGGTGTGTGCTACATGTTTGCAGTGTGCACTGCTCGGCTTCGAAGAACTCTACAAGCTCAAGATCTAGAAGATCTAGTTATTGTAAAACTGCAGGCTACTTCTTACACAACACTAACAAATGCTCAGAAATAGGAAATACAACAGATCGGACTCCAACATAGAGTTGTACTGTGAGTCCATTTCTCGACGTACATGGCCTCAATTCTCAGAGGCATACAGGGAAAAGTAGTACAAAACCATGAAAATATTGCGTATACCATAGGAAATGGCGGCACAAAACAACGGGTGTCACCGATCCGCAGCAACAAGAACTTAAGACGAGGAACCCTGAGCGAGTAGCCTAATCAGATCTGTAAGCCCGGAGCTAAGAGCAGCCCAAAACCGGATGAGCAAGGGCGGATCTAGATGGCGGCGTCGCAAATTCGTGGAGGTTAGTCTGGGACTGAGGAACCACCGGATGAGTAGAAGCCATACCTCAAAAATCGGTGCCTGCGGATGGGGTGGAGAGCTGGGAAGCAACGAGGTAGAACGGGAACGGCGATGGCGGCGACGTGCGTGAGAGGCGGCGGCGGCGGGTTTGTGTGTAGGGAAGGGAAGTGGGGCGAGAGGAGAGGGACTGGGTGAGGTTTTGGCGTTGACGGTAACGGTAAGGTTACGCACAGCGGCGGTAGACTTAACGGTGGGAGAGATCTTAGAACTCAGGTTTTTTAGCAGAGTTTGGCCAGTCAAAATTGTGGCCCTTTTTGTACATTCTAGTCTATTTTCCTTGCTGACACTTGGTAGGTCATAAACAAGAGAAAATATCGGTGAAAACCAAGTTACGATGGAAACCAGTGAAAACTATGTTTCAAAGTTTCTAAAAGTCACGAGAAAAGATGCAGTGGTGATGTGATGTCCTACTAACATGTAATAAAACTTCAAGTTCAACAACAGATTCATTTAGGAGAGGTGACGAAACCAAAATCATGTTCGATGGGGACGGCCTACAACATCAAGACGGAGGTCATATCATGGGCAGCGGCGGGAGCACTGAGCCGTGCAGACCTAATAACGATTACCTAGTTTGTAGAGGGTACCGTTGTATCCTTGGGTGTGGTCTCTTCGGGACTGGTATTGTACTCCTCTCTCCATCAATGAATCAAAACGCAAAGATTTTGTGTTTTCTTGGAAAAAAATCATCAAATGAATCGTGACAAATATTATACATCACTACATGCATAATACGTTTTTATTGCCACCGAAATAAATAGTAGTTTGAACTTAAAATTTTACATGTTTATAAAACATCACCTTTCTAACATACTTTTTTCTGAGAATCTGAAAAACTTATAACCGTGGTTTTCATGAAGTTTTCATTATAACTTTGATTTCATCGGATACTTTCTCAGGAAACACTTCTTCTAAATTTACTGGCTAGCCAAAATTTTAGTAGCATAAAATTAGGCTCAATCCAAACCATTCGTCGAGCCCTTTCTACTTGAGGTAAGATCTGGACCCGGGATGGACACAATGGTGGCACCGGATATTGGAGAAGAGCGATAAGAGGAGCAAAATTATTAGTGACTGATAAGTGGAACAAAATTGTTACAGTAGTTTCTTTTTATAGACGTGATTAAAATTTACATAGAAGGATAATTCCAAACTTATAAATTTGGTCAACATGCGAAATCGGTTAGTGCGTCACATGTCTAAATAGAATATCACTTATTATTTTCACGCATTACTTCCTCTCACATATCTAAATAGAATATCACTTGTTATTTTCACACATTACTTCCTCTCACTGGACGCTCTTTATTTTCTCAAACATCTTGCATTCAGGGCTCAAAATATCCTTTTCTAGCATTTTTAATGCACAGATTTGCCAAAACTAGACAGATATATCCAAACTGGATTTCCATGTAGACAATCTGAAGAAAGTCTCAGTTCATTGCATAAGTTTGATGCAAATTTGTTTATCATATTATAAGTGAAATTCACACTTGGTAGGACCGAAGCTGAAGAAACGGATAAGAACAGCTCATGTTGATGACTGGGGTAAGTGAATCAAAACTGCCATTTGAATTATCATCTAGAGAGATGCTTCTACACCATCTATGATCTGAGAACATTTCCATATGCTGAGTTAAGAAAAAGCGTGTATCTAACATAGACTATGGAAATCTCCAAATACAGATAAAAAGTAATCATTCTATCACTGCTACTTTCTCTATTTCACCTACAGGTGTGTCTCCAGAAAAAAGCTTTCCATGCGAACTAGCAAAGTCGTGGAGAAAAGGCGCGTACAGGTCCAATCAAAAGAGCTTCCAAAGAAGGCCCTTTTCCATAGTTCATTAGCTTATGCACTCTTTCAAACTCTTCAGAGGATAATATAGGATGGTCAATCTGGGACAAAGTTTGCTACCTCAACAAACTCAAAACTTCAGGAAATCATTGTCATCTGCTATTGAAACCACCGCCTGTTTGTGTCCGGGTAACATAGGAGAGGCGTGACGAAGGAATCAAAGGGGCTTCCTCGTCAACTCCTGCAGGTTCTGATGCCAGACCTCCAACAACAGTATCATCATTACTGTCCACGGAACCGTCAGGTTTGTATATGTTCAGAATCTTCTTATCCTGAAAGAGGAAAACAAACGTATCAGAAATGAAGGCAACCCTTTCTGGATGGAAAGCAGAGTGCCTATATGATACAACTTATTATCTCTGAGAGAGCCAAACTTCGAAACTAACACCGTGGATTAATAGGGTATTTGTGACTAGATGGGCAACAGAGCACCCATATAAAAACTGGAACTGAAGGTTCTATTAACAGTATTGGAACGTAAGTGGAAGAAAATGCATATGAGGTGTGTCTGATACTACGATGATTGCTGTCATGCGGCTAGATGATTGCAGAAGCCGGTCAGATGATAGAAGAGAAAGAATAAGCTGAAGTAGAGAGAGAAAGGCAAGGCAAGACAACAAAGGAATAAAACAGAAATCTCTAGTCCACCACCTCATGGGCAGGGTAAGACAATTGAAATTTTGTACTAGTGGTGTTATATGCAACAAAGAACAAAAGCACGGACAGGGAAAAACATATGTTGACCATGAAAACTAGAACAATGATGCACTCTGAAGTAGTGATACATCAGACGAACATTTTTATTGGTTGTGTTGATAAACGTATTTTACAGTAGGAAAACCTAAGAAAGTTCAACAAAACTGAATACAGAAACCGCAGTGAGATCTGTACTCTGACCTTTGTAGCTCTATCAGGAGTGCTATCTGTTGGAAGTTGACTTGCTCTCACATCTTTCATCTTCAAATAATTGTACATGACAACGCCAGAGAGTGCTACACATTAAATTAGTACAAGTTAAGAGTTTAATCGCAAAAATAATATTTAAGCAGGCATATCAACTTATTGCTACAGTATCCATTTGCAAATGATATCTCTGAAGAAACTGAATAGTAATTACCAACGGCATATCCAATTATGTTGAGGCTTGTAATAGTAGATTCAGGAAAGATAATGGTTGAGAGGGCGATAAGTATCCAGTCCTTCAGAACTCCTGCAACTCGGATAGTGACTGCTCCTGTTCTTCCAATAACGAGAAATATGGATATGTTTAATGCAAATGCAGAAAGTGCATTCGAGAAAAATATCCAATAGTTGAACTGAATTGGAGATACATCCATTTCTGGCTTTTCCAGTATATACCATGGAACAAACAGGAAGATGAAACTGCATGGAAGAACAATACATTAAGAAACTGAGTAAAGAAAAAATGTACCAAACTACAGGCATTTTAGAGACATCAAGAACATGGAATATTTAGTTCCATTGCAGAAAAAGTTGCATATTAATCTCAAAGGATAGAGGCTGCAAAGAAATCGCAGCGAATGTAATGAAAGACATATGCCCAAAACATATTTAAAAAGGAAAAGAAACTTTGAGATAGTAATATTGCCAAGATGTGCTTGTTTTACTCAACCTAAATGACTTGTACTTTCACGAAACAATAGTGCATATGTTTGGGTTTCTAATAATACAAAGAGGTTCTTGTGGAACAAGCTGAGAGAGTTCATATGTTAAACTAGGCTGTTGTGGACAAGTATTGGAGAAAGCACTATCAGAGGAGAGAAGCAAAGTGTAAAAGTTTGAATTGGAAACTGCCTCTGCAGTCCAGTAGCTGCTAGCTGTAGTATTAAGTCGGTTTGGTCATACGGTCTAGTCAGCTAAATGGTTAAGTTGATCCAGGAAGTAGACTATATAAGGGCAGGTCCTTGTAATCTGTCAGCAAGCAATAAACAATCTATTCCCTAGCTGTGCTTCACTTCTACCCCTGTAATTCTTTGACCCCCTCTCACTATACTTCTGCTGCACTACAGCAATCACGCGCCGTCGACCCTCACATCCAGCAAGTAACCCACCCTATAACCTGTGTAGCCGACGACGGCTACAACGTATGCATTGTTTATCATATCATATGCGTTAAATTAGGCCTTGTTTATCATATGCCTTAAATTAGGCTACATATTACCTCGTTTATTAGAAACATATGCATCATGAATCATTGAAAATGTTAAGTTAATTAATTCTGACAATTCATTTGAACCCAGTCCTGGAGACATTGGCAGCAAAATTTAGTAACAACCTCTTTTTTGCTTCTAAAGTAAGAATTACACATACAAGAGTGTCCTAACAAAAGTTATCGTGAACCCACCAAATGGGCTTGACAATCTACTAGAAACACTACATGATTGCAGAGTTTGAACAAATGCCTAAAAGGGTTAGCCCTTGGGAACTTTCAGCAATTGGTATAAAAACTACTCGTCCAGTTTAGAATATGGCGTATTTGGCTATCAATACCATGCTAAAACCAATAACAAAAAGATGTTCTAATTCGTTTACATGTCTACATTACAATGGTAGCTGCATGGCCTCAATCTCTTGTCGTCTCAGTTTCTTAGGTCAGCATCCCTATCCAATGATCTATCAAGTATAAAGAGACATTCCTCTTCAACAAATACAACACAACAAATTTTTGTCTTTTATTACTGAACAAGTTTGTCAACCAACTTATTAGGGAGTTCCTGTTTGCAATCATATTTTTCATATATTTTACTGATATTATACAGATGACTCCATGTGCCAATACAATTAACAAAATGGTGATTCAGAAGTTCTCTACAGTAGTGCCACTGAGTTAATGGTAAATACTAAAATTACAGTGTAATTAACACCTTCCAACTCAACATAATTATATAACTTTCCAAGTCACTGGCTCGTTGCCATCACTTAAAGAATTTTTTTAAAGTGACAGTCCTCATTTTTTTGTACAAGTATTTTGTAGGATAAAAATCATAGCTACCATATTTTTGTACAATGATTCTGCAAGAGCAAAAAATGTGACCTCAATGATAGTTGCCAGACACTATATTAAGCAAGCAAGTAATCTGAATTTTAGATATAGTATCTTGTACCTGCAAGGCGCTATGTAATACAGGCTTGTAATAGGGTTCAAGGTTAACCCCTTTTTTTGGAGGAGGATCTGTGTCAAGACCAGCCTGAGAGCTTCCGCAACAATGCCAGTTACTTGGTATAATGTTCCTATTACATTAAAATGAATCTCTCCATATGATGAAACTACGACACCAACACTGACCAGCAACATGTTCAAGAAAAGGTCCCGTCTTAATTTGTCAGTACCACATAGAACAGCCATTATAAATGTTGCCACAGGCACTGCATTTCAAATTAACTCAAATCAGTACCATATCATAATGACAATAGAAGGAGGTCTGCAGTAACTTACTCAAAGCCTTGAGCATTTGAATGAAGGCAACTGAAATATACAAGTACGCTGTATTTCCAAACCTGTTAAACAGACAAAAAATGAATATCATTACTGTAGGAATTATAAGTGAGGAAGAGGCATGCTTCAAACACCTGATTTAAGACAACTCTTCAGAAAAGTAGTAGACTGTCATTCAGTCATGTAAAATTAAGACTGTATAAAGCTGAAGAATGGTTTAGTAAATTAAATGCCACAACTCATGGTTTAGTGTCAGGCATTAGGAAAGTAATAGTTGGTATACAATGGTCCGCTAATAAACATAACCAGATTAAGTTAAAGTGTGGAGAAAGCACTCCTTTGTCCATACAGCAACCAGTGTCAACTAAAATTGCTATTGCATGTCACCAATTTCACATGATATAAAAGTTACATTATCGAAGCAACAGCTATATCAGGCAAATGTGCAATAAGACAGGCCGACAGAAGTAACTTCAGTGTCTGATAGGTTTACAAACAACTTCAATAATAACACGTGATCATTTCAGAGCAAGCAATTAGGTCGTCACAAAAAACAGAGAATGCAAGTATGTGATTTTTGCAGTATTAATAGTCGGGTTAATTTTAGATGTACATCCATGTCTGCATGGGCTTGCTTTTGTATGGAGCAATATTTAAATCCTTTGCTAAACAAAAAGCGATGGAATACAATTCCATATTGTAAGCAATTAGCTTACCAAAGACTTGACGCAAAGAATGCACTAATTGGAATTACACATGTGGCGTATCTGCATCAGGGGGGACACAAATGATTACGAGTCAACTTCAGACAATGAAGAAACAATAATGAAAGCTCTTACATTTGGAAAGTCATCTTGACAGGTGCAACAACCTGCATAACCAAAATAGCATGACTCCGTTAGCTCCTCTAGGAAAAAACAAATGACATCACTGGACAAACCAACAATTCAATTAAAGCTCGCAGCGCAAGATTTTCTTTTGCATTCTTGCAAGACCAACTGCTGTTTGAGAATAGTACAGATTTACATGTCATTTGGTTGAAGCAGGCCCACTATTATTCGCTAAGAGACAACATAGTAGTATTTAACAGGGAGCATTGAAGGGTCGAACAAGGAAGTGGCATGGAGAAGCATACCTTAAAAACACGGACTAGGAAGAACGACACGACTCCAGAAAATGCCATGTGAATCATTGTGAGGGTAATAGGAAAGGGAAATTTGAAGTACTTTGGAGATAGTACCCACTGTGAGGATAAAAATGTAATTAGATAAAGAGCGAAATAAGTTCACCTCTCATAATTAAAATCACATACATAAGCAAGCACATAACACAAAAAATGCAAAGCTATGGATCTGCACAATTGGCATGTGAATACACGATTTGTCAAATTGGTTACACCTTAGAGCCACACTATGCTTCAGACTACTGACAGTGTGATGTTGCAAAACCTTGACTCGCCCAACAACCAGAAACCCTACTGGCATTGCAATAGACCGTGCACCAAACTAACAAATCCGGACAATCAACGTAGCAATGCAGCAAGCGTTAGTGCCACTAGTTGTTAACTTAATCCACACTACACCCAAACCGTTGAAGGGAATAAATACTTCGGAAATGAAACTGGGAACAGGACGGATCTTAGTTCATCATGACACCACTTGCTCTGCTCCACCACACAGCGGGCACCAAAGGATTCCCCAGTGGCAAAATAATAGCAGCACTACCAAGGGAGAGAACCCATACTTTGTTAAACAGGATGACTCCCGACGAGAGGCAGATGTAGATTAGCAGGTAGAGGTAGGTCAGCAGGAGCTGCCTACTGATCATCATCGCGCCGTATCGCGACCCACCCCCAGGGCCGGATGCGCCTCGCGTCCCGTTGGAGGGTCGGTCGCTCGCGAGGTCCAGGCGTCTGCAATGGGAGGAACCGGGGACGCCGCGGAGCGCCGGTGCACCGGCGAGGTCGCTGCGGCGGAGGGGGGCGCGCGATCTGGGCTGCCCCTTGTGGTGTGGAGATTGGGAAGGAGATCAGCGAGAGGCGGTAAAAGTGAGATACTTGGCCAAATCGGTGGTTTTTCTGCAAAACGTGAGTGAACGCCTAGTGAAGTGGGGGTTTGGGGCCCACACGTTTACGGGGTAGGTTCAGAAATTTCTGTTTTAAAACACGCAAGGGAATGTAAAGCGTAGACACGCTGTGCACAAGGAAGGTTTGTCGCGCTGGTAACTGTGCAGATCTGCGACATCGCCCAAGCATCTCCTGATCTCCAACAGGATATTAAAATTTGACTTTTTAGATGAATTTGAAATGAAGAGAAATTTTAGAAATTTGAAATGAAGAGAAATTTTAGATGAATTTGAAATGAAAAGAAATTTTAGATGAATTTAAAAGGAAGAGAAATTTTAGATGAATTTGAAATTAAGAGGAATTCTAGATGAATTTGAAAAGAAGAGGAATTTTAGATGAATTTGGAATGAAGAGTTCGGGCCTCGCAGAGCTAAGCTACCTTGCTCAATTGAAGCTTATGGGAAAGCTGGAGTCATTGTCATATCAGTTCCATTTCCACAAGCGTTGTTTGCTTGTCAGGTATGTTGATTCCTTCGAGAGAAAGTAAGCAGCTAGCATGACTTGGCCATGCTTTCCGCTTGACCTACTTTCACTGTGAAGAGGACTTCATCTTCAGAACAAGAAAACTTGGAAATAACGCGTCTGGCTTGGAAAGCTAGTTAGGGATATTCGATAGAGGAAGGACCCGAAGCTGAACTAGGAAAACAGGGGTAAATTTATTAGTAGGTGAGCTGGGCCCGGCAATATGTCCGAGTATACTGGTGTGAGGCCGAAGTTAAGGGTGAATGGAACAACGACGTATGGAGTACAGATCCACTTTAGTCGGATTAAGCGCTGGGTTGGCAGCTGGCCAACTGCGGTGCAGCCGACGCGTGCCTACAACTACTTTGGCATCCACGAGGTCGGGGATCGTGCAATTGGGCGTCTCAACTTTCCAGAGGATCGCCACCGCGTGGCCGAACCGCGCCCGCAGGGAATACGATACTTCACCATGGCCATGGAGAGGGACCACCGGATGGGCGAGGCGCATATCGCACGGCGCCGAGCCCGCCCCAAGGACGATCCATTGGTGAGACACTACATGGAGCAGCCTGATGCGATGGCGTACCCCCTGGAGGTGTTCGGGTCCCACGGCGCAGGCCCTTCCCACGGCGTAGGTCCTTCGCACGGTGCGGGGCCCGTCCCATGGCGGCGCCGGTCCTTCCCACGACGCATCCCCTTCAAAGGACAAGAAGATTGATAATATGGATGACCTGATGTTCTGGACCCAGCTAGAGAAGTGGGCAGAGGCGGAGGATGCCAAGAATGGCAATGGTAGTTGGTAGTTTGATGTGTTTAGACTTAATTATCGTAGTAGAGTTTAGACTGTTTATTGTATTAGGTTGATGTTTAGACTGTTTCATCTTTAATATGGATGTCTGTCTTGATGTTCTTAATATGCAATTAAGTTTGATGTAGTTGTTTACTTGATGTTTAGACAGTTTTATGTTTAATACGGATGGTTTGCGCAGATGGATAGTTCACTAGTTCCTCATTCATTATTCTGCGCGAGGGTCCTCTTGATTCATTGGTAATATACTTGTAACTTGTGTTTTCATTTTACTATCTAGTTAACATGTTTTTTTTGTTGCATAAATTTTACCGTGCAATCTTTGATTGTTGTTCAACGAGTTAGTCGGCAATATCATGCAATTTTATGTTCATGGGACCATATACAAGATTAGAGTGAAGAAAGAAAGAAACAAGACCTGTTTCCACAGGGAAGGATTGGCACAAATCATCACCAAGTTTGGTCTAAGCGGAGGTGAAATACATTATTTTCCTATGAAAGGACCACAACCTCGGATCAATATTGCCTACAATGATTATGAGGATGTCGAGAGTGTCGAGCAGTCTAGCGAGAGTGACGAGGATATAGGCGAGGAGGACAACCCATTGCAGTCTGTAGTCATCGTCCAAAGAGCCAATCTGCAGGAGCGTCTCTTTCAAAGACTACCCCCGAGAGATAGCTACATCAGGGTGCCTTTCGTGTTTCTAAAAATCTTTTATCTTCTCATATTTATTTATGTTATCATGCATATGTGGTGGGTATGTGGCAGTTCTTTTGTTTTTTTCATGTGATGCTATTTTGTCTTAGAAAATACCTAATGCGGTGACCCAGCACACCACTGCATGATGTAGTGTGCAAGTCGTTGACATAACACTCACAAAAGGACTTATCCGTGAATATTACATCCCTCAGAGTGGTACAACAGAAACATAGCAGGTCCAAGGTAACACTATAGGACTACAATACTATTCAATACAAAACTTCGAGAACCTCCTCGATACATAGAGGAACATCTCGTGTAAATGAAATCTAGAAAAGATCCAATTCGTAGTACTAAGCTGGAGTTAAACTCTAGCTCTAAATTCCTAATCCACTACTGCTATTGTCACAGCCTTAATGTACTCCATCTAGAATATCTTTATTCAAGATTGTACTCGTCCTTCCAACAGACATGGTTTCCTTCATTGGCAGAGTGATCTCCTTGACATCACTGTTATTGCTTCTGCGTTGCCATAGTTGTCGTCGTTCTTCCGTTGGTGAAGTAGCGGTTGACTCCTTGATGAAGATCTCGACGTCGTGATGGACTACCGTCAACTCCTTTGATGGCTCCAAAATTCTAAGCTGGGGGTCAAATGGGAAAGGGTGAGTAACCAGCGTTACTTAGCAAGTTCATTATGTATGGTGGGTGAAAGTGCATGGTTGATCCCATGCATGGTTTTGGTAATTAATGACAATCTCTATGGACTAATATTTGCTTTGAGCTCTATGTGTAGGTTGTCCTTTAGCTTGTGTCAAGATCATTTGTTGATCAAGGCCAAGCTTGCTTGTCTCCATTGGTTGGAGTCAAGGTCAAGGTTAGAAGATCATTTGTTGATCAAGGCCAAGCTTGTCTCCATGTGTTGGAGTCAAGGTGCTTTGCTTGATCTCCATTTGTTGGAGTCAAGCTCAAGGGAAGAAAAGATTTGTGTTGATCAAGGCTAAGTGCGGGTTGATCGACACTCAAGTCCAAGTGAAGATATGCCGAAGAGTGCTTTCCCCATCTTGGTGTATGGGGGAGCGTCATGTGAATCTTCACCAAGCGAAGCGCAATGAAGAAAGGTGGTGCGTCTTGAGGAGTTGAAGATTGTATTCATCGACCTCAAGTAGTTTAAGCGCAAGGCAAAGGTATGATCTTGCTAGGGTTTCTATTTTACCGGTCTCATGATGTTTAGTGAGAGACCGGGTTATAGGATAGATAGCCGTTCTATCAAGAGGGGCTCTCGACCGAATATCGTGATCGTATCGTCGTAGAGAGCTCAAACCTTTGCATCCATGCAATCATCTTTATTGGTTCTTATTTGGCTTTTATCCATGTGAGAATTTAGAGCTTGTGTTCATCTCCATACCAAGCTCTAGTTCATCAAAAACGGATCTCATGAATATCTTCTTGCGTTTTTGATATCGGAGGTTTTACCGGTTTGTCTCTTCTACGAGAGGTCAAACTCTCTCCTTATGTTTTCCTCCTCACATGATAGACTATGATGTGTATATGCATGATCTTGTAGAGCTTGTGATTATCTTCGAAACAAGCCCAAGATCATAGAAAACGGAGTCTTGATGAAAAACTTGTGCGTTTTCGGTTTTGGAGATTTTGCCGGTTCATCTATGCGGAAGGTTTCACTCTTCCATTTTTTAGCAAAATCTCCATTGCTTGGTTTTTGTAGGGTAGCTCTTGTCGTCCTCTTTCCAACAAAATTGGATTCACTCGATTCGGAGTTTCCACGCAAAAGTTATTCAGTTTCAGGGTTCTGCTATTTTTCAGTTACCGGAAGTACCGGCCAATCGGACGGTACTACCGCTCGGAACTTCCGGAGGTACTTCCGGAGCCCAGTACCGCTTACGAAAGTTGGGTACTGGACTCAAACGGAAGTACCACCGGAAGTAGCACCGGAACTACCGCTAAACCGGAAGTACCGGTGCTCCTAGCGGTACTACCGCCCGGAACTTCCGGGGTTACTTCCGGAGCCCAGTGCCGCTTACGAAAGTTGGGTACTGGACTCTTAACGGAAGTAGCACCGGAAGTAGTACCGGTACTACCGCTAAACCGGAACTACCGGTCCGTTTCCCGGTACTACCGACCTCGCGGGCTTTCTCTTCTAGCCGTTGGCAGGCTGTTTTTGG
This sequence comes from Puccinellia tenuiflora, assembly GCA_012064385.1. Taxonomy (NCBI): domain Eukaryota; kingdom Viridiplantae; phylum Streptophyta; class Magnoliopsida; order Poales; family Poaceae; genus Puccinellia; species Puccinellia tenuiflora. Next base: position 1,190,664 of record QRDG01000179.1, on the reverse strand, counting down.
GTGGGCCGGAAGTACCGCCCTTTGGGCCGGTACTACCGGTCCTGCGGGTTTTCGCTTCCAAAGAGAGCCGTTGGGGCTGTTTTCACGTGGGGCGGTAGTACCGCCCCTTGGGCCGGTACTTCCGCTCCTGCGGGATTCTGTGCCCAACGGCCAGATTTCCCAGGGCACCTATTTTAGTGCCCCTTCTTCCCCAACGGTTCTATGCTTCTTGGTGAACCTTTTGCTCTCTCTCTCCTCCATTGTTGCACATCTTTGAGAGCTTGTTTCCTCCACTTCCCTCCAATGATTCTTGCCCATCTTTAGGGAAACAAGAGAGGAGATCTAGATCTACCATTCCACCAATCAAATTCTCCTCTAAGTGAGGGGAACCTAGTGGATCTAGATTTTGGGGTTGCTTTGTGTTCATCCCCTTTTTGTTCTTCCTCTCTTATTCCCCCCCCCCCCCCCCCCCCCCCAAAGCATTTGTTGCTTGGTTGGAATTTGAGAGTGAAGGACTTGACCACTTTGTGTGTTCTTGCCTCTTGCATTAGTTGCATCGGGTTGCTCTCCCTACGGTGATACGTGAGGATCGACGTTGAGAAGCTTGTTACTCTTGGGTGCATTGTGTTCCCAAGAGCTTTGTGCCTCTTGGGTGCATTGTGTACCCTAGACGGTTTGGAGGTGCCGCGAAGACTTCGAGTTGTGAAGCTTCGGCACGTTTGGGAGCCCCCAATTGAGTTGTGGGTGTGTGCCCCAAGGAAGTTGTAAAAGGGCTCCGGAATCCGCCCCGAAGGATTCCGATAGTGGAAGGTGAACCAATCCCTTGGGTGAGGTTCATCGGAGAATAGGGTGAGGCCTTTGTGGCATCTTGAGTAGGCCTCTTGTGGCGAGCTCACACCCCTCCAACGAGACGTACTCCCTTAACAAGGAGGAACTCGGGAATACATCCTCGTCTCCGCGTGCCTCGGTTATTTCTATACCCGAGCTTTACTTATGCAATTTACTTTGTGATAGCCTTCGTGCTTGAAGTTCATATCTTGCTATCTCCTTGTTGCTTGAATTGCTTAGCATAAGTTGTTGGTGCACATAGGTAACCCTAGCATATTAGGTTGTTGGCTTGTTAATTTAAACACATAGTTTTATTCCGCAATTATCAAGCCCCTAATTAGAAAAAGTTTTAATCGCCTATTCACCCCCCCCCCCCCTCTAGGCGACATCTCGGGCATAGTTGTTCTTTCAGTGGGAAGTCTGATGCACTAACTACAGCCTTAGACTCCAAAGAGTTGTAAGCTAATGCAAGGTTTTTGCAAAGATTTCTTCAAGAGGTATATTTTATTCTGAAAACTATGCCCGTCATCCTTCACAGGGGCTAGAACTTCATGGAGTTCCTTTCCTGCAGCATTCGCAGCTCCTTCCCGGAACAGGGAGTAACATGTTACAATTCTTTACACTCTGCAGAGGTGCGTTACTTTACCCATAAGAGATCAAGACCTTGTTGCACAACCGGGTGTTCCTTCCCGTCCACACTCTCTTTGATGTGGGGCCTGGTTTTTGATCCAAGCCATTCACTGTGCTTCTCCACAACCCCGCATGCCCACCCAATTCATGCATAGCAGGATCACCCCTGATATTCAACCTCGCAAGGAAGAACTACCTAGGCTCCCCTTGCAGACCATCATAGACACCAGGAACCATGGGAATTAAGGGATCCCACCCATGTTGCATGTAGTCTCGCAAGATCTACAGCGTACGGCACTGGCTGCCCGTTGACATGCGAACAGAAGAAGATCACAGATGACATTTCCCGTCCCATTACAAGCCTTATGGTTAACGCGTCATTTACGGCGCAAGAATTCTGACGACATTGGTTGTTAAGTCCTAGGTAATACTTTCCCATGCGATGGAACACCGTACCTATTCATCTTACCATTGTTCCATCGCCAACCATTAATAGGATATCACCACTCAGGTAGATAACCAAATAGTCATATTATTAAGAAAATAGACTTTATGCTTCTTTTGAATAAAGGTGATAGTGTAATAGTATTTTGCAAATAGTTTCTTAACAAATATTTCAAAAGGTACGAGTAAGTGATGAACTTGCCTATGATAGAGATGGTAGTTCATTCCCTTCGAGGTTCTAGGGTTTGCGTCAAAACTCCGATATCTGAAAATAGTAACGTAGTCCGGGTAATGACTACTGGAAACACTTGCAAGATGCTATTATGCATAAATATGAGATGCATCGTAAATATCCCAAGAAAATACCCAAGTTTACAAGTATGAACTTCGTGTTACTCAATACTTTGATAACTAAAGTGATTTTTAGGGTTTAAGAATTAGTTAGGTTTATAATTTATTGGTTTGGTAAATTCATGGCATAATGCAATGCGCATACAATATATATGACATGTCAAGTTTCATGGTTTCAAATTAAACCCTAACACATGATAATACATTTAAATGAGGTCCAAATATAATATTTGGGAAAATAAACCCCATAATTAAAGAAAATGGCATTTTTATGATTCTAGACAACATTTAATTTAAGTTGTTCAAGCATGCATGGATTTGACATAAAATAGATATATCTCATTTTTCTACGCATTTTGGTACATTATACATATTTTCTGATAAACAGAATAAAAGATATGGATTTTACAATTTTATTAATTTTCTGGAATTTTGAATAAAGATTAAATTTCTGACATGGGGTCCCACCTGTCCGGGTTTTATTATTTTTGGAAAACATTTTCAGGAAAAGAAAAGGTCGTTGACGTCACCATGATGTCACAATGGCCGGAGCGGCTCTGTCGAGCACGGACTCGACCGGGGAGAGCGCGTAGAGTCTCGCGCGTGACCGCGTTCGACGCGCGGAAGGGAGGCTAGCCTAGGGAGGCAGCGCCGCCCGGAAAAGGTTGTCAGGGCAGCGGAGGTGCACCACGGCCGACGGCGAAACATCGACACAGGACGCGATACTTGAATCGAAGAGGACAAAAAGGAAGCAGAGCTCACCAGAAATCTAAAGGACAAGGTTTGGGCGTCGGAGAAGGAATGGCAGCGACGGATTCATGATCGACGGTGACGGCCGGCGTTCGGATCGGCGACGGCGTTCTCCCGCTTCAGGCCATCCCAGCACGAACACGACCCACCGGAACAAAGAGAACGACGAGACGAACCTCCAGGACAACTAGGACGAGCTCGAAACGGCATGGCTCATCGGTGATTTGAGGGGCAACGACGGCGGTTGTACGACTAGGGTTAGGGTTCGAGCTCGCTTCTGCCAGAGGGAGGAAGAGATAAGTGGAGCGAGACGAGGTGAGGAGGAGAGGGCGAGATGGGGACAGCTCCTGGAGTCCTTATCCTCGAGCAAGAGCAGGCAAGCATGAGGTGGCGTGGCGATGACTCGTTCCCTGCCTTCTGGCAGGAGGAAGAAGAAGAAAAGAAACGGTGTTTTTCGAATAACCCCTGGACTTTTCTGTAATTACAAAAACTTTTAAAACAGAAACTTCTTGCATTTTTTTAGGGCTATTAGACAAGTCTAAAAATTATAGAAAAATTCATGGACGCTCATTATATTATAGAGAAGCTCCATATATTTTTACTTGAATTTTTTTAAACACCTTTGTCACATTTAAAAAGTTAGAGAGATGTTTAGTCATTTGAATGTGTTCACCTTTTATTATAGATGCAACCAAGTTCTTGTGTTCCAAAGCATACATGCCATGAACATGATTACTAATTAACATTTTAGTACAAAGTTAGGATGTTAACCAACTACTGGGTGTGGTTGTGATGTGCTATGCTAGGTATGTCCCTGGTGTTGTGCTTTGTTCAACCAAATGATGAACAAGCTGGTGCTTGTGATGCTTAATTAGGGTTGGTCTCTGTCAGTGTGGTTAACTGAAGAAGTTCAGTTACACTCCTCATTTATCTGTTTGTTGAGCTTAGGCATGTATGATTATATGCTTGATGACTTTTCTCTGATGAGGTCTTTGAATTACATGGTTGGTGATGATCAAGTGGCTTTGCAAAATTCAGATTTGTGGGCTTTATCATTTGGCTAACTTTTTTTCCTAGGGAATTAATTCCATTGAAGAAATATTTTTATGTGGCCTTCTAAAATAGACACTTTATTAGATTAAGAAATTGATAATTTGCCTTCTTGATAAATGGATCAATTCTACCTCTTGTCCCTTTTCTTGCATGGATCAAATGCTACCCCTTATCCCTGCTGCCTACTTGACTCGAAATGATTCAAGTGATCCAAGTCTGATCCATAATCCCTTCTTGCCATTGAATTAATATTGATCCCTCTATTCAATATTTGGATATTAGGGTAAGTTCCTAATATCCATTAGTTATGGTCCAAAATTAAATTGCCTCACCCTTGTGGTGAAGGCAAAAAAAATATTCGCAAGAAATTCTCCTTTTGTCCATGTTTATTTTTATTTGAAATTCAATTGCTTTTATGCACACAAAGGAGATCTGTTAACAAGGTTGCAAGGCTTGTTACCAAACTACTTCTATATAACACAAATCCTTTGAATTTCATGTAGCGCCCCGACCCCGGAATTATACAGAGAGGCTATGTAACCCACAGGCTATGCTACACAATCGAAGGGCATGGAATTACCGCTCCCACGCAACACATCGATCGTGCCATAAACACTGACATAGCTATCAATGTATAATAAAGAGATCAAGACTTGTGGAACAACTGGCACATCACAGACTCTACGACACAAAGATCTTATAACAGCTCATATATGAGAAAGATACAAATTACACAAAGAGGTCACAGACCCATCATTACAACATGCGGAAGCCAAATAGGTTGTCTAACAACAAGATCCAAAATATGGCCTAAGAGGCCTGCAAATAAACATAAACCCAGCCAGCTTGTTCCACGACGTCCCAAGCTGCCACCTGGGAACCCCAAACTACTCGCCGACGTCCATGAAGAATCCACCTGTCTGCTCGGTGTCGTCCTACTCTGAAACAAATAATAAGCAGTAAAGAGAGACTGAGTACGACGTACTCGCAAGTTTAGTAGGGCGATATATATAGGCCCAATGATGACGGTGGCTCTAAAGCTGTATAGTAGTTAACTTGCATAAAGCTAGTTTTCCTTTTCAAAAGACATAATGACTCATGGCATCGACTACTCAGAATGTTTTTCATAAAGGGGTAAGATAGTAAACCCTTAACTTCGGTTCTCATCGAACCCATAGTAACCAGTTCTCATCACTCATCTCCACCAAGGCACTCCCTCGAATCACCCTCGAGGAAATGAACCTTTACCACACGTTGAGTTGCAACCTCTAGCTGCCAAATTTTAGTTAAGATTAAGGTTTTCTATGATCTCGTAATCCGTTCCCAAGGCGTCCATAACCGCAGACACGGATTTTCGAAAAGATACCCTACAGGGGTGTACTAATTTACCCATTGGTACCATCCGGCTCGCCTAGTTAGCTCTCTTCCGGGGAAAGCTGGCAAGTGGGCGCGGTTAAACCTTTACCTCGCGTGAGACTATCCAAGAGTCATCTGTGGCGACAGGACAAGTTTATCCAGCCTATTTCAGCCCCTGCCCCCATCGCCACACCCTAACACCACACACACCCTCTTCATCGCGCCTTCGTCCACCTGCAACTCACACGCAAATGGAAAGCGCAAATCTAGAGGACCCTTGGATACGCCCGCACAAGTTATTCAGTTAGTAAGGAGCCCATACCCCACCAATGGTAGCACGCTCAAACCTTGGTTCTAGAGACAAGAACTCGCACCTAGGGGCAAGAATGAGGCAAAACACCATCCCTGATGGCAACTCATCCAAGCCTTCTTAGCATTTTAATTAAGAAACCACAAATAACCACCATGTCCGAACTTTCCATCAACATCACAATTATGGAATTAAATCACCAGACAAAGATAATATTTAACTAAGCATGGCTAAGCAGAGCTAAGCATATTTATACAACAATTATAAAGTATCTTAGGTCAACACATCAAACCTATGGTTCATAGGAGGGAAAACATGTGATGGCTTAGGGGACAATGCATACCATAGGGTACTCTATATTTTGATCAAACGTGACATTGGAATTGAATGCAATATTATGGTGGATAAAATAATTGTATAAAACAATAGGAGGCTATATGCCAAGAAGGTTAGGTTATCTCTTGCCTTGCTGACGGGGCGTGTAGTACGGATCGTCGGGGTAGGTAGGGGTATCCTCGACTCCTGAATCTATCGATACCCAAATAATAACAGAAGAACAAATAAATAAAACGAAGACAAGGTGCAATGCTCAATCATGATGACATGTCAATTTTATGCAATGGTATCATCATATAATTTAACTAACAATATTAAATGGAGTGCAAATAATTAGTGCAATTATTTGGAAGCAACCCCATATTTAACTTAATGTCCACATTGCTTATAAATTATTACATTGCTAAGGAGTGGCTTAGATATGCATGAACATGACATGATTAGCTAGGTATTGTTCTTCTGATCGTTTTGGTACCTTATTTGTAAAATTACAAGTTTCGATGATTAAGAGGTGAATTAAATGATTAATTTAATTTAATCCATTTAACCATTTAGAGATTAACATCAAGGTAAAAGTTGTTGTCATGACGTGCCATTAGCATAGTTATATGGCATTTGAATTGCTGATCAAATTGATATAGCATTTGCAAGATTTGAGCTAACATTCATTAAGTTATGAAATTCTCAAGCTAGTAATTAAACTAGCCGGTAAAGGTCCCGGTAGTACCGGTTTGCCGGTACTTCCGGTAGTACTTCCGTTTATAGATACAAAAGTCCAGTACCGAAAATTCTGGGGCGGTACTTCCGGTGAAGTGCCCGGTAGTACCGGTTTAGCGGTACTTCCGGTGCTACTTCAGGTGCTACTTCCGGTTATAAACACGAATGTCCAGAACCGAAAAGGATTAACCGGTACTAACAGCAGTACTACCGGTGGTACTTCCGGTCAAAGGATTTGAGCAAGACCGCGGCGAGCGCGCGCGGTGACCGCGACGACGGCGAGCACGCGCACGGCAACAGGGTGCGTGCGTGGACGCGCTAGCTAGTGCAGGTGACGCGTGGGCTGCGGGGACCTAAATGGGGTGGCGCCGCTACTCCTAGGTCGCAGGAATCGACGAGGACAATGACGACCGGCGGCGAGGGACGGCGAGCTATGGCAGTGAGCGGCAGCTCCTCGACGAACTAGGGAGGGAGAAGAGGAGGGGCCCCGGAGGATGGCGAGCTCACCCTAGATGCGTGCGGGTGCTTGGCGAGGTCGGAGACGGCGAGGGCGGCCGGAATTTGTCGAGGACGAGTGCGGCGAGCGGCGGAGGGACCTCGAGACGACGAGCTCGATTCGCTTGATTCCAGACTTCCCAGCGAGCTTCCTTTGGTGGTAGAGGTAGAGGGCAAGGTTGCGGTGCTCGTGGTAGCCTTCGATCTGGTCGGGGAGGTCCTCAACGGCGGCGACGAGCGAAGGACAGCGGTGGGGCGGCATCAATCGGGAGAGCTAGCTAGGGTTGGACTTCGATCCGAAAAACGGGGAGGAATGGGCGCGGGGAGAGAGAGGGGGAGCAGGTGAGGGTCGTGGGGGTCCCCTTTCTCCAAGGGAGCAGGTAGCTCGTGCGGGGGAGGGAGCAGGTTCCATGGCGACAGTGGTCGCCACTGTCGCCACAGGAACGAAGGCCGTCGGTACTACCGGTTAACACACCGGTAGTTCCGGCGATTACTTTCAAAACAGAAAATTTGCTATCTTCAAAAGTGGCACTTCAAAAAGCTTCAACAATTACAGGAAAAATACAGGGGTGCTCACAATCAGATAAGGAAACTCCCCACAATTTCCTTTGAAAATTTGCCTAGGTTAACATGGTTTCAAAATTTAGAGTTGATTTGAACCACATTCAGGGTTTCTTTAAGGTTGGAAACAATTGGAGGCCAAACCATTTGGTTCTTATGTAATGTTTGGACTTAAGGAACTTCTTGGACAAACATGTTCACTTGCCATGTTGTGGTTTGACCATTTCTTGCATTTCATGGTTTGGAGGTTTGGGAAGGTTTGGCTTCCCCTTTTCAAATGTTTCCAAGTGTTATTTGTCAAACCTTAGCAAGTTAAACAATGCCATGATGCAAACATGAATGCAAAAAGTGGAAAAATTATTCATATTTTTAGGTTCCAACCTGGGGCTGTTACAAATCTACCCCCCTTACAGGAATCTCATCCCGAGATTCTAGGCTTGAGTGAAGAAGGCAGGATATTCCTGACGAAGGCCAGTTTCATGCTCCCAAGTCGCTTCTTCTTCAGAATGGTTAGACCATTGGATTTTGAGGAACTTGGTGGTCTTGTTGTGGGTTTTCCTTTCCGCTTCATCCAAGATACGGACAGGATGCTCACGGTAACTCAAATCCTCCTAGATGTCCAACACTTCATGATCAAACCCACGAATAGGATCTTTGAAGCAACGACAGAGTTGAGAGACATGGAACACATCGTGCACATCCGGGAAGTTGGAGGGTAGCTCGAGTTGGTAGGCGAGATCTCCTAGCTTGGCTATGACGGTGAAAGGACCAACATAGCGAGGTGCCAATTTTCCCTTGATTCCGAAGTGACGAACGACTCGGAGGGGAGAGACTCGAAGATAGGCTTTATCACCAATTTCATAGTGAACCTCTTGATGATGTTTATCATAGTAGCTCTTCTGCCTGGACTGAGCAGCCTTGAGATTATCCCGAATGACACAGACTTTTTCTTCAGCCTCATTGATCACATCAGGACCAAAGAGTGGCCTCTCTCCGGTTTCAGACCAATTTAGAGAAGTCCGACATTTTCTCCCATAAAGAACCTTAAAGGGAGCCATTTGCAAACTGGCTTGATAGTTGTTGTTGTAGGAGAACTCAGTGAGGGGGAGATACTTTTCCCAACCCTTACCGAAGGAGATAACACATGCCCGAAGCATGTCCTCAAGAACTTGGTTCACCCTTTCAGTTTGACCGTCAGTCTGAGGATGATAGGTTGTGCTGAAGTTTAAACGGGTTCCCATAGCCCTTTGGAAACTCTGCCAGAATCTGGATACGAATAGGCTCCCGCGGTATGAGATGATCCTCAGTGGAACACCATGAAGAGGAACAATTCGGGCAACATACAACTCAGCTAGTTGCTTGCATTTATGTCCTCACGAACGGGAAGGAAATGGGCGACCTTGGATAGACGGTCAATGACGACCCAAATGGCATTATTGCCCTTTTGTGACCTTGGGAAACCAATGATGAAGTCCATACCAATCTCATCCCATTTCCACTCGGGAATGGCTATGGGGCGAAGAGTACCCGCTGGCCTTTGATATTCCGCTTTCACACGGCGACAGACGTCACATTCAGCCACATACTCAGCAATTTCTCGCTTCATGCAAGACCACCAGAATTGACGGCGGAGATCTTGGTACATTTTGGTACTACCAGGGTGAATGGAAATGGGTGATTCATGAGCTTCTGAGAGTATCAACCCTTTTGTATTCTCACTCTTGGGCACCACTAGACGGTCACCAAAGTAAACAACGCCGTTGTCATCCACAGAAAAACAGTTGGCCTTCCCATTAGCTATTTTCTCTTTGATTTCGAGGATCTCGGCATCAAGTTGCTGGGCTACCTTGATTTCATCCTCCAAGGTGGATTTGATTTCTAAGTTTGCCAGAAAACCGGAAGGAACAATTTCCAGATTCAAACGGGCAAACTCCTCATGAAGGGCAGGTTGGGCCTTTTCAACCATCAAGGTGTTGCAATAGGCTTTGCGACTCAGAGCATCTGCCACGACGTTGGCCTTGCCGGGCTGATAGTTGAGGGTCACATCATAGTCCTTGATCAACTCCAACCATCTTCTCTGTCGGAGATTTAAATCTGGTTGGGTGAAGAGATATTTCAGACTTTGATGATCAGAGTAGATCTCGCAACGGTTGCCCAACAGGTAGGGCCTCCATTGCTTCAGAGCATGAACCACAGCAGCAAGCTCTAGATCATGAGTTGGATAGTTTTGTTCATGCTATTAGAGTTGACGAGAGGCATAGGCTACCACATGGCCTTCTTGCATTAACACACAGCCCAAGCCTTGCAAAGAGGCATCACAATAGACAACAAAGTCATTGGCTGTGTCAGGAAGGACAAGCACCGGGGTGGTCATGAGCTTGACTTTGAGGGTTTTGAAACTCTCTTCAGCCTTGTCGTTCCACACAAATTGTTTATTTTTGTTGAGGAGGTCAGTCAGTGCCTTGGCTATCTTGGAAAAGCCCTCGATGAATCGGCGATAATAACCCGCCAACCCAAGGAAGCTACAGATGTCCTTGACGGACTTTGGAGTAGGCCAGTCCAGGATTGCCTGAATCTTGTCGGGTATAACAGCCACTCCAGCAGCTGACACCACATGACCTAGGAAGACGAGCTCCTTTAGCCAAAACTCACACTTGGAGAACTTGGCGTAGAGGCGATGATCTCGAAGCTTTGTCAGAACTAGCCGAAGATGCTCAGCATGCTCTTCTTCGGTTTTGGAGTAGACAAGGATATCATCAATGTATATAATGACGAACTTGTCGAGATACTCGTGGAAGATGGAGTTCATAAGCCTCATGAATGTAGCCAGAGCATTGGTGAGGCCAAAAGACATGACGGTATACTCATATAGGCCATAACGCGTAGTGAAAGCCGTCTTCGGAATATCCTCCTTTCTGATCTTGATCTGATGGTAGCCTGACCTCAGATCCATCTTGGAGAATACTGTTGCACCAGCTAGCTGATCGAACAGGTCCGTTATTCGGGGAATAGGATACTTGTTCTTGATGGTTACCGCATTCAAAGGGTGGTAATCAACAACCAGACGAGGAACAGTTGAATCCCTCTTCTTGACAAAGATGACCGGGCAGCCCCAGGGTGAGCTACTAGGCCGAATGAATTCTTTTTCCAGCAGCTCATCAAGTTGCTTCTTCAGCTCAGTCAGCTCTTCCGCTGGCATGCGGTAGGGCCTTTTGGAAATTGGAGCTGTTCCCGGAACCAATTCAATGACAAACTCCACACTTCGATCAGGTGGCATGCCAGGCAATTCTTCAGGGAAGACATCGGGAAAATCACACACCACAGCAACCTCATGCATTTCAGGTGGGGTGGTTCCTTCCAGGAAACATAGGCTGATCTCCGGCGAGAGAGGAGTGGCAGCGGATGGAGTTGCGGACGAAGGTGACCAATAACTCACCAGCCCGACGGTTGGGTGGATCACTATGACAGACTTGGCAGCACAGTCCAGGTTGGCCTGATATTTGACTAGCCAGTCCATGCCCAGACTGACATCTAGACCATCTGACTTCAGGGCCATCAACGAGAACGGAAAAGACCAATAGCCTATGGTAATCTGGACCTCCTGAGCGATCCATTTAGTGTGCCAACTGGAGCCTGGTGTTTTGACCACTAGCGGGGAGTCCATATTCGCAAACGGTATTTGATGGTTGTGTGCAAACGCTATGGATATGAATGAATGCGATTATCCATAATCAAACAAGACTAAAGCTAGATAATCATTGATTCGAAGCGTACCCATGAGAACACCTGGGTCCTCTTTGACTCCTTCAGCCGAGACGTGGTTCAGGCGGTGATGACGGAATTGATGAGAGTGTTTCTCCCTCAACTACGCCACCAAGCACTCTTGATACCCTAAAAGGAAAATAATATATGGGATAGGTTGAGCCTCCAAGTGCAGAGTATGTAGAAGTGAAAGTTTCTTCCCCACGAGGGTGACTTGAGGGTTTAATATCGAACTCTCGGGGAATCCGTAGTGGGTATTTTATCTCCTTGTCCTTCTCTAGATTTCCTGCAAACAAAGTAGATTGCTTTGTGCCCTCAACCTCACCAAGTGGTTGTCAAGCACAAGGTGTGAGAATGATATTAAGATAATAATGAATGCAAAGCAGTAAATAAATATGTGTATGCAATGAATGGATGATATTTTTGGGGTTTTTATATGTGTATGCAATGAATAAAAGTGTTTTTGTATTTTCTGATTTTAAAATGGCTGAATGTAGAAAATGCTTAAAAGTGGTTGGAAAGTTGTTTCTTATGATTAAAAATTGACCGGGGTTCATGGTTTCACACATGCACTCTCTCTTTAATATAGTGTGGCAAATAAGTAGACATAGGATTAACATATGAGATTGCAAACAAGTTTAATGACATGTTACTAATTATATGGGCATCACGTCCTAACATAGAGACCTTTTTATTATTAGTCTCACTTATACTCCACCAAGATGCGAACTAAATCATACACCTCAGTAATTAAGATGACTCAGAGTATAGCTTTAAGATTAATGACATGAAGTGAAAATAAGAACATGATGGATCTAGTCATAGGTAGAGGCTTGTCACTCCTCAACCTTACAACATGGTATTTTGGTTTGTCCCTAGTGAGGCAACAAAGTAAGGTAAACACCCAATGGATCATGATATTAAGTTGTCAGCTTATCACATCACCACCCCCGTTACTCCAACTAATGCACACGTTCCCCCTCACACGCTCTCATAAACATGCTTGATCAAAACAAGGATACAAGAACGGGGTACATAATATGCATCTACTTTCATAACTGAAATAAACATTGCAATATCAACATATATTAACTCATAAAAATCAACCACAAAGGTAATACAACGATGACCGTAATCATGTTCAGCAGCTCATACGGTGCTACTTAGTGAAGATCAAGAGAGAGAGAGAGAGATACATATGCTACTGCCACAAACCCATAGCCCAGAGGTGGACTACTCCCTCTTCATCATGGAGACGGTGGAGATGTCGATGGAGAAGAAGGAGACCTCTCCGGCAGGGCTCCGCCGGAGTTTTCCCCCTCCAATCTGCAGCCTCCTGGTCTCTGTTTCTTGTTTCTCTCGTGTGGTGGCTCTCCCTTCGAAAACGTCGGGGGGCTCTTTTTATAGGCGTTTTTAGGTCACGAGGAAGCTTCAGGAAGAAGGATCATCGCAAACGGGGCCACGAGGGCCAAAAGAGGTGGGCCATGCGGCCCCTGTACCTGGCCGCATGGGGCACCCTCTTTCGCCCCTCCGGCCTCCGTTTGCTTGCTTCCTTCGCTCCTAGATCTTCCTCCTTCCAAAATAATGATCCCCGTAAATTTGCAGCTCATTATGACGTCGTTAAGGCCCTGAAATAAATAAGGAAAGAAATAGGGGTTTTCTGCCTGCGCAGGATTAATTCCATAAAAAGGGGAAATCATTATTAATTACCAAAAATCATTAAATAATAGTAATATACCCCTTATATGATGCAAATATGAGTGGAAAACAAGTGTTATAGTGCAAAGTTCATGTATGCATTTTACATGCATCAACATCCCCAAGCTTAACTCATGCTCGTCCTCGAGTGTGAAAGTGATAAAACTAACATGAACTTTGCAATATAATAACAACATGGATACAAAAGATGATTGCTACTGCTACATAAAGTCAAATGATTCATTAATTTAAAGAAGTAGCAATATGCAAACAGTTTATGAAGTGATATCAAGTATTCAATGCAAGGATGTTCAATGATAGTTCACAAAGTGTAACATAAAGATAGTAATATGGACCACAAATATGCAATATGATAAGTAAGAACATCCTACATTGGTCATAGAGTGAAGATGAAAATCTGAAGTAAAAGGTGGACACTTTGAAAAGGATATATAAATGAGTAGAGGTAAAAAATGCATAAGTTTCATCTATCCTCCAAACTATTCTACTTGAGTTATTGATTGCAATGGTAATACTTGGTGTCAAGCTCTCATTCCCCTATCATAGCATCTTGAAAGATTAAAGTTAAATGTGAGAGCAAATATGAGTAGTGGCCTTGATAAAGTAAAGGTTAGATGTCTCATGCCCTTGAATACAAGTACCTACACCATGATTACTCATCTTGAGAAACAAAGCAAGTTTAAGTTATCTATCATTGTAAGTAATAAATGGTATTATCAAGAGCCTCAACTGGGGTACCTCTTGTCCCATGATATGGATCAAGCCCACATCAAAACAACAAGACAAACAAACATAATGAACAACCTCAACACCCTTTTTATTTACCAATTGATATAGCTTTTTATTTCAGGGTGTATCACAGAAAGTTCAAAATAGCATGTAAGTAAATTTCCACCATGAATGATGCATGTCTTAGATTAGCAGCCCAGGTTTCTCTCTAACCATTTATACAAACTCATTTAAACTTACTCTATTTCCACATTATTTCACCATGATAGGCATCCGTAAACAAAAGTCATGATATCAACTAAATAAATGATGGAACATGTTGAAAGCTTTGCATGTGACATCACATATGGGCTAACTCCCAACCTTAAACATTTATCAAGCCACTATCAATCATAATATTAATCACAATGGTTCATGTTTATTAAATGCAATAAAAATAAAGTGTGCATCAAGTTCGCGAGAGCTTTTTAACCAACTTTTCCCATTACAATAAATAACATAATCATTTTCATTTAGAGGTATAGATAACACAAATAACATGGTAAACATACTTGGAATAGAATAAAGCTAATAGTTAGATATGGTGGACTCACTGGAAAAACTTGGGTTGAGGGTGTTGGAAACGAGTTTTTACTTGTTGGAATTTTTGGGCTAGCAAAAGGGAGAAAGATGACCATCTAGATGCATGCATGAGTGTCCATAGAACTAACTAATTCATGTCAAACAAGGTGAAATAACATACAACATCAAAACATGAATAAAAGATAGCTTATGATAAAGCATTTGCAAATTATTACTCATAAAGAAGCTCATGAATCATGCAACTATATGTGTCATTAAAAATCAACTTAGACATCCCTTTTCCCTATACAACAAAAGCATGCAAGATATTTCAACCCATATTTCCAGTAGCTTTCTCATATATAAATGATAGTATGGTGGTCTCAAAAATAAATAAAAATCAAAGCAAAAACAAACAAAAGATGCTCCAAGTTTATGCGATAAAGTGTTTCAAATGAAAAACAGAAGTTAGACATGTGCAAACCGAGAGTATGTTGGTTCAGTGGGGATATTATCCACATCCCAAGCTTATGGTTTTCACCATCCTTGGATAACTCATGGTGCATCTCCTCCAATCCCTGTGAAAAAACTTCAAACACTGTTTCTCCCATTTCTTTTCTGTGGGGTGATATTAGTAGAGATAAACAAATAGGCTTCTTACTGCATATAATCCATGGACTAAAATTCATATGAATGATCAGAGAGTGTATAATGTTGTATGCCGACTCATAAACTCAATTGGATCAAAAGATTCAACTCAAAAGTTCAAACTATGCATAAAACAATATGGGACAGAATCTGTCCAAAAAAAACAGCAGCATCAAAACGTATTTTTCTTTCCTACTTAAACTCATCGAAAAATTCTGAAAACAATCAGGCATACAGAGGATGAACAGTTGCAGTTACAATAAAAATCTCAGCTCATTCGGAGTTACAGAATATCAATGAAAAATCAAACTATGCACAGACTTCGTGCAGGAATAAAATCTCCGAATAGAAGTATCAACTTTTTCAAACCAAAATAGGTAAAACTTGGCACTTTATTAAAAATTCCAGAAACTGAGCTAAGAAAACAATCTCTTGTTACAGCAAGAGGACACAAATAAAATCCAATAAAAACAACCGGGTTGCCTCCGTAAAGCGCTTTCTTTATACCCATATAGCTAGGCTTACTTACTTGTTGTTTACCCGAAGATGAGCTCATGAGGGAGCTTAAAGTTGTGCCTTCTTCCTTGGGAAGTGTTCCATGCATTTCTTATGTGGAAACTGAAACTTCACATTCCCTTCCTTTGAATCAATAATAGCCCCTGTGGTACGAAGAAAAGGTCTTCCAAGAATAATAGGACTAGAGGTTTTATTCTCCATATCCATGATTAGAAAATCCACAGGTACAAAAGTCATATGTAACTCTACCATAACATCACTTACTTTTCCTAAAGCACGTTTAATGGTATTATCAGCAAGTGCAAGTTCAACAGAGCATTTTTCAAGATTCTTTAATTCAAGTACTTCATATAATTCTTTAGATAAAATAGAGACACTAGATCCTAGATCAAGTATGGCATGGTGTGTCTCTTTTCCAATAGTTACTAGCACCTTGGGGATATATCCCCAAGCTTAGGTGGTATCATAGCTTCTTGATTGTATCTAGCATTTTTTCTTTCAAGACATGATTAGCAATATAGGAACCAAAACCAGATTGGTTAACATCAATAGAAGGATCACTTGCAAATTTTTGTAAGATAGATATTAATTCATGCAAGTACAATTCTCTAAATCAAGCAAAGGATCATTAACTTCACTAAGCATCTTAACTTCTTCAACTTTTACTCCCCTATTATAAAGATCAAATATTTCATAACGGTCATCAAAAACATCTTCAGGTACTTGGGCTTTATCTAAACTTTCTTTAATTTTTGCTTCCAAAAGCAAGCCATCAAGTAGATAATAAGTATTAGAAGCACATATTCAGAAAAGAACCTTCACATTCCTTATCCAAAAAGACTCTAGAGGTTTCAGATAATCCTCTATAAAAGATATGCATGAGCATCCAATCTCTAAGACCATGTCCATTCCAAAACCTATACTTCTAAATCTTTCCCATTTTTACCAAAGGTTCATCTTCCTCTTGTTTAAACTTGATAACCATTTGTTTAAATTGCAAATCATTTCAATGGACAAAATCTTTCAACAAAAGCAGCTTTCAAATTAAACCAGATGCTAAAGTTACCAGGTGGCCATCTCAATATCCAATCTAATGCTTCCCCCCTAAAGAGTAAGGAAAAAGCTTAAGTCTAACATTAGGATGGTTCAGTTTTATCATGTTGCATCTTTCATCAAATTTCTTAAGATGAGCTAAAGGATCTTCCTTAGGTTTTCCATAGAAACGATTTCATAGATTGATTTCATTATCTTAGGATCTACCTCAATTTCCTCAATAGGGACATTCTTATTTTGAGGGAAATTCCTAACACTAAATGGCCAATGAGTTCTCTTTTCCATTTGCAAGTTTTTATGTGTTTTTAATTTTTTATGCAAAACTGAAAATAAAATGACACTAAATAATGCAAACCGAATTAACTAATGCAAAACAAAATGCAAAACTGAAAATAAAAAATGCAAACCGAAATCTAAAAATGATATGCAAGACAATAACAAAACAAAATAAAATGCTTGAAGGTAAAGATGGACAAGATGATGCTCACGTAGGTGCAACCTCCCCAAGCTTAGGTGTTAGCACAAGTTGGTGATGAAGTTGACTTTGTTGTGATATCCTTGGATAAAACCTTCCAGCTATGATTCCCCGGCAACGGCGCCAGAAAAACACGTGATGACGGAATTGATGAGAGTGTTTCTCCCTCAACTACGCCAACAAGCACTCTTGATACCCTGAAAGGAAAATAATATATGGGATAGGTTGAGCCTCCAAGTGCAGAGTAGTAGAAGTGGAAGTTTTTCCCCACGAGGGTGACTCGAGGGTTTAATATCGAACTCTCGGGGAATCAGTAGTGGGATTTTATCTCCTTGTCCTTCTCTAGATTTCCTGCAAAAAAGTAGATTGCTTTGTGCCCTCAACCTCACCAAGTGGTTGTCAAGCACAAGGTGTGAGAATGATATTAAGATAATAATGAATGCAAAACAGTAAATAAATATGCAATGGTGGTAAGTAGTAATGCAAGGATGATAGTAATGATGATGGATGATATTTTTGGGGTTTTTATATGTGTATGCAATGAATAAAAGTGTTTTTGTATTTTCTGATTTTAAAATGGCTGAATGTAGAAAATGCTTAAAAGTGGTTGGAAAGTTGTTTCTTATGATTAAAAATGGACCGGGGTTCATGGTTTCACACATGCACTCTCTCTTTAATATAGTGTGGCAAATAAGTAGACATAGGATTAACATATGAGATTGCAAACAAGTTTAATGACATGTTACTAATTATATGGGCATCACGTCCTAACATAGAGACCTTTTGATTATTAGTC
Source organism: Puccinellia tenuiflora (assembly GCA_012064385.1). Classification (NCBI taxonomy): domain Eukaryota; kingdom Viridiplantae; phylum Streptophyta; class Magnoliopsida; order Poales; family Poaceae; genus Puccinellia; species Puccinellia tenuiflora. The sequence continues at coordinate 1,172,595 of QRDG01000179.1, read as the reverse complement.
TCACTTATACTCCACCAAGATGCGAACTAAATCATCACCTCAGTAATTAAGATGACTCAGAGTATAGCTTAAGATTAATGACATGAAGTGAAAATAAGAACATGATGGATCTAGTCATAGGTAGAGGCTTGTCACTCCTCATACCTTGCAACATGGTATTTTGGTTTATCCCTAGTGAGGCAACAAAGTAAGGTAAACACCCAATGGATCATGATATTAAGTTGTCAGCTTATCACATCACCACCCCCGTTACTCCAACTAATGCACACGTTCCCCCTCACACGCTCTCATAAACATGCTTGATCAAAACAAGGATACAAGAACGGGGTACATAATATGCATCTACTTTCATAACTGAAATAAACATTGCAATCTCAACATATATTAACTCATAAAAAGATCCACACAAAGGTAATACAACGATGACCGTAATCATGTTCAGCAGCTCATACGGTGCTAATTAGTGAAGCTCAAGAGAGAGAGAGAGATACATATGCTACTGCCACAAACCCATAGTCCAGAGGTGGACTACTCCCTCTTCATCATGGAGACGGTGGAGATGTCGATGGAGAAGAAGGAGACCTCTCCGGCAGGCTCCGCCGGAGTTTCCCCCTCCAATCTGCAGCCTCCTGGTCTCTGTTTCTTGTTTCTCTCGTGTGGCGGCTCTCCCTCGAAAACGTCGGGGGGCTTTTATATAGGCGTTTTTAGGTCACGAGGAAGCTTCAGGAAGAAGGATCGATCGCAAACGGGGCCACGAGGGCCAAAAGAGGTGGGCCCAGCGGCCCCTGTACCTGGCCGCGTGGGGCACCCTTTGCCCCTCCGGCCTCCGTTGCTTGCTTCTTCGCTCCTAGGTCTTCCTCCTTCCAAAATAATGATCCCCGTAAATTTGCAGCTCATTATGACGTCGTTAAGGCCCTGAAATAAATAAGGAAAGAAATAGGGGTTTTCTGCCTGCGCAGGATTAATTCCATAAAAAGGGGAAATCATTATTAATTACCAAAAATCATTAAATAACAGTAATATACCCCTTATATGATGCAAATATGAATGGAAAACAAGTGTATAGTGCAAAGTTCATGTATGCATTTTACATTGCATCAGGCAGCCACGACTGACGGTCATGGCCTTGGCGGCTGGGGTAGGGCGAGCTGGTGCAGGTGTTGCGGTAGCCGGTGCCTTCTGGGGACACTCCCTAGAGTAGTGCCCCGGCTGGCCACAGCTGTAGCAAGTGGGCCTCGGTGGTGGTGGAGGCAGCTGAGGGCGGAAGCCACTTCCAGCCGCACCCAAGGTCGAGATAGCTGGGCGAGGCGGAGGTGGCCTGTACCCTGAAGGCCTTGGCCCGAAGGGAGCACGAGGCACAGCGCTGAAGGGCACAAAGACCCTACACTTCTTGCCGTCAGAAGTAGAGGAGCTCTGATTGTCCACGGGAGCGGGCCTCTTGGAAGACTCCAGCTCCTTCCTACCCTGCCTAGTGAGGAGCCTGGTTGTAGAGCTCTTGATAGGACTGGAACTTGAAAGGCAGAGGAGCTCATATCGGAGCCGAGGTGCGAGCCCCTTGCGGAACAGGTATTGCTTGTCCTCATCGTTGGTCACGTCCCGAGGGGCGTAACGGGAGAGGTGGTTGAACTCACGCCCATAAGCTTGGACGTCCATGCGTCCCTGGGTCAGATCCAGGAACTCCCTCCTCTTGAGGTCCATGATGGGCTTGGGGATGTAGGCCGCATGGAAAGCGGTGCGGAACTCCGCCCAGGTGAAGACATGGCCAGCGTCAAACATTGACACGTGGCTCTCCCACCAAGAGCCAGCGGCTCCATTCAGAAGATAGGTGGCGAAGTTGACTTGTTCCGCCACCGGCACATGCAAGGCCGCAAACTTGCGCTCGAGAGCACGGAGCCAATCATCAGCATCCAGTGGCTCCCTAGCTTCGGAGAAGGTAGGAGGTTGGGACCGCAAAAACTCGGTGAGAGTGTTGCAGTCGTTGTTCCTCCTGGCCCCTTGCTGCACCAACTGCTCGAGCAGACGCTCATTTCGCAGCCGGTTCTCCTCGATAGCCATCAGAACCTCCGCCATTGAGGGTGGTGGTGGTGGCTCAGGATTGCTCTGTTCACCACGACGGGTAGGAGCCATTCTGAAGGTTTGGAACAAGGACTAGTTAGTAACCATCTCCGGACATTTAAGATAGATCATTAGAGTCCTCCCTGATATAGATATTTAAGATGGCACTAACACAAGAACAGATTAATGCAACCTCGAGTGACATCACGTCATCGCGGCGATAGCAAACAGAAACAACTGACTCGAGACAAACACTGGACGGTAGGAACCCAACCCCGAGAACCTAAAACTTGACACCACGTTAAACAATTAGAGGTAAGATACTCAGAGGAGAGCGAGTTGGATAGAGAGTAAAAAGAATCCTAAGAGGGTTTTCACAATTCATTTTTAGGTTATAAATAACTTTCAACACTAGACTCGACATCGACCAATAGAAAGGGTTTCCTACAGGCAGTCCTGCTCTGATACCAACTTGTAGTGCCCCGACCCCGGAATTATAGAGGGGGCTATGTAACCCACAGGCTATGCTACACAATCGAAGGGCATGGAATTACCGCTCCCACGCAACACATCGATCATGCCATAAACACTGGCATAGCTATCAATGTATAATAAAGAGATCAAGACTTGTGGAACAACTGGTACATCACAGACTCTACGACACAAAGATCTTATAGCAGCTCATATATGAGAAAGATACAAATTAACAAAGAGGTCACAGACCCATCATTACAACATGCGGAAGCCAAATAGGTTGTCTAACAACAAGATCCAAAATATGGCCTAAGAGGCCTGCAATAAACATAAACCCAACCAGCTTGTTCCACGACGTCCCAAGCTGCCACCTGGGAACCCCAAACTACTCGTCGACGTCCACGAAGAACCCACCTGTCTGCTCGGTGTCGTCCTCCTCTGAAACAAATAATAAGCAGCAAAGGAGACTGAGTACGACGTACTCGCAAGTTTAGTAGGGCGATATAGGCCCAATGATGATGGTGGCTCTAAAGCTGTATAGTACCTAATTTGCATAAAGCTAGTTTTCCTTTTCAAAAGACAAAATGACTCATGGCATCGACTACTCAGAATGTTTTTCATAAAGGGGTAAGATAGTAAACCCTTAACTTCGGTCTCATCGTTGTAACATCCCTAACTTGGTAATGAAAAATACGAAGAATTTTTCCACTTTTTGCATTCTTGTTTGCATCATGGCATGTCTTTAAATTGCTAATGTTAATAAGTAATCAAATGGAAAACAATGAAATGAGGGAAGCCAAACTTCCCAAAACTCTTTACTTCTTGAAATGCAAACTATGGTGTAACCCTTGTCATGGCAAGTGACCTTACGGTCTAGCAAGTTTCCCTAAGTTCAAACAATGCTCAAGACAACAAATGGTTTGTCTTCTATTTTTGTTCCAAGTCTCAAAACTTCTTTTGTGTTGCAAGGCACTTCCTAATTGTGAACCATGTTGTGATGCCCTAAAAATCCAAAGGAAAATATGGGGAGCTCCTATTCTGGTTGGGAGCATCCCTAAATTTCTCTGTAATTTTTGGACTTGTGTAAAATGCTTTTCAAAACCTGGCCTTTTCCTGCCAATTCTGTTCATCCGGAATGACCCGGAATTTTCCGGATCAATTCCGGGCCAGTCGGAATTTTCCGGACCCATCCGGAAAATTCCGGATGAAGCACAGTGACGATGAACACTGGCGCCATGCCGCCGATGCCACCTGCTCCCTTGCCCATGCCGCTCGACGCCATGGCCCCCCTTGAGGCAAAGACCGCTCCAAGGACGCACGCCTGCCCCTTTTTCCCCTGCTCCCTCTCTCTCTTGTCTCCCTCCGAGCTCCCCACGGCCACACCTCACTTTCGCCGTTGCCGAGCTCGCCGCTGCCGTCCCGGACCGCCCCGCACGAATCCAAGACCACGGAGAGGTCCACCGCGTTCTCCTCTCTCTGCCCACCCGAGGAATCGAGCCGGGAAGCCTCGGTCCCGACGTTTTCATCCTCGACACCATCCTCCGCCGGCCGAGCCCGCCGGCTCGATTCGGTCGTCGCCGCCCCCCCCCCCCTCGCCTAATCGGTCACCCATACGCGTCCAGGGTGAGCCCCGCATCCCCTAGGCCCCTTCCGTTTTCCCTCTCCCTCCCTCTCTTGCTCGCGTTGAGCGAGTTCCCGCCGCCGCCGTCGTTTCTCTGCCCAGTTTCAGCCGTCCGGAATCGCCCGGATTATTCCGGATCGATTCCGGGTCGACCGGATTCCGGACATTTCCGGACGAATTCCGAAACCCCAACCGAAAGATTTTGAGGTCACCTCGGATTTGGCTCGGAATGAGCCCGGATTATTCCGGACCATCCGGAATATTCCGGCCCAATCCGGATGAATTCCGAACCTAGCTGAAAACTTGTGAACTTTGTATTTAGCCTCCCTTCGTTAAATCTTGCAATGTTATACCAATTTGATCAGTGTTTCAAGTGCTATCTAAATATGCTAGTATCACCTCATGACAACACTTGGGCTTTGATTTAACTTGAATTGGATAAAGATAAATCCAAACCTTTTAAATTGCTTTACTTCATCGGTGCTCCGAAAATTACAATAAATTACCGAAATGATCGAAATGATAAACCCTAACCTTTCATGTCATGTTCATGCATTTTGAGCCATTTATCTAATAATTCAATAATTTATAAAGAATGTGGTCACTAAGCTAAAATGGGGTTGCTTCCAAATAATTGCCTAATTATTTGGCTCCATTTAATGTTTACAATAAATTTGATATCCTTGCATCAAACATGTCATCATGTGATTGCGCATTGCACTTGTGATCGTGTGATTTATGTGTGCTTTGTATTTCTTTTGGGTATCGATAGATTCCGGAGTCGAGGGTCTACCCCGAAGATCAGTACTTCACGCCCGGGCAGCAAGGCAAGAGATAACCTAACCTTCTTGGCATCTAGCATCCTATGATTTTATCAAATTATTTTATCCACCATAATATTGCATGCGGTTCAAATGTCTTTTTGGTAAATATAGAATCCTATGAATGCATGTCTCTTCCCCGAGCCAATCACATGTATCCCTACCTATGAAACCTAGGGTTGAAGTGTTGGCCGAGATATAGAATTGTTGTATTCATATATCTAGCTATGCTTAGCATGCTTAGTAAATGCTTTGTCCGTTTTATTTCCGTAATTGTTGATGATGATGGAATGATTCGGGCATGGTGGATAATGTGATGCTTAATTAAAATGCTAAGATGGTTGGGTGAGTTGCCATCGGGGATGGTGTTTTGCCTCACTCTAGCCCCTAGGTGCGAGTTCTTTACCTCTTGAACCAAGACGAGCGTGCTGCCATTGGTGGGTGTATGGGCGCCTTACTACCGAATAATTTTGCGGGCTTGTCAAGGGTCCTCTAGTTCGGTTTTCCATTTGCGTGTGAGTGGAAAGATGAGGATGAGGATTTGTGTTAGGGCGTGGCGATGGGGCAGGGCGCTGGAGCGCTGAGCCTGTCCTTGCCACTGATCCTTGGTATTCTCATGAGTAAAGGTTAACCGCGCCCGCTTGCCGGCCTTCCCCGGAAGAGGGCCAACTAGGTGAGCCGGACGGTACCAATGGGTAAATTAGTACACCCCTGCAGGGTTAATCTTTTCGAAAAGCCGTGTCCACGGTTATGGACAACTTGGGAATAGACGATAAGATCATAGAGAATCTTAACCTAATTGATATGGCAGCTAAAGGTTGCATAATCGTGTGTAAAGGTTCACTTCCTCGAGGGTGATTCGAGGGGGTGCCTTGGTGGAGATGAGAGTTGGTTACAAAGGGTTCGATGAGAACCAATGATGACAATGTTACTCTCTTACCCCTTTAAAAGTATTCTGAGTAGACGAATGCCATGTGTCATTTATTTCGTTTATGAAATTAGCTTTATGCAAAAGAAATACATATAAGCTTTAGAGCCTCCGTCAGTCATTGGGCCTATATCGCCCTACTAAACTTGCGAGTACATCGTACTCAGTCTCTCTTTGCTGCCTCTATGATTTGTATTTCAGAGGAGGACGACACCGAGCATAGGTGGG
>QRDG01000179.1:1126708-1164311 GCA_012064385.1 Puccinellia tenuiflora | reverse complement strand
GTTGGTTCCGGGAACCGCCCCAGTTTCCAAGACGCCCTCTACCGTATCCAACGGAAGAGCTAGCTGAACTGAAGAAGCAACTTGATGAGCTCTGGAAAAAGAATTCATCCGCCGAGTAGCTCACCTTGGGGCTTGCCCGGTTATCTTTGTCAAGAAGAGGGATACAAATGTTCCTCGTCTGGTCGTTGACTACCGCCCTCTTAATGCGGTGACCATCAAGAACAAGTATCCAATTCCTCGAATAACCGACTTGTTTCGATCAATTAGCTGGAGCCACTGTGTTCTCCAAGATGGATCTGAGGTCAGGTTACCATCAGATAAAAGATCCGGAAGGAGGATATTCCTAAGACGGCCTTCACTACCCACTATGGGTTATATGAGTACACCGTCATGTCTTTCGGCCTCACTAATGCTCCTGCTACATTCATGAGGCTGATGAACTCCATCTTCCACGAGTACCTCGACAAGTTCGTCATCATTTACATCGATGACATCCTTGTGTACTCCAAGACCGAAGACGAACATGCTGAGCATCTCCGACTTGTTCTGACCAAGCTCCGTGATCACCGTCTATATGCCAAGTTCTCTAAATGTGAGTTTTGGCTGAAGGAGCTCATCTTTTTAGGTCATGTGGTGTCAGCTGCCGGAGTAGCGGTGATACCAGACAAGATTCAGGCCATCCTGGATTGGCCAACTCCCAAATCCGTCAAAGATATCCGAAGCTTCCTTGGATTGGCGGGTTATTACCGTCGATTTATTCAGGGCTTCTCCAAAATAGCTAAGGCGTTGACTGAACTCCTCAAGAAAGGCAAGCCATTTGTGTGGTCAGACAAGGCTGAAGAGAGTTTCCAAACCCTCAAGGTCAAGCTCACCACCACACCGGTACTTGTCCTTCCCGATACCGCCAAGGACTTTGTCGTCTATTGCGATGCATCTCTCCAAGGCTTGGGATGTGTCTTGATGCAAGAGGGCCATGTGTCGCTTATGCTTCCCGTCAACTCAAGCCACACGAGCAAAATTATCCAACTCATGATTTGGAGCTTGCCGCCGTGGTACATGCTCTGAAGCAATGGAGGCCCTACCTCTTGGGCAACCGTTGCGAGATCTACTCCGACCATCAAAGTCTGAAATATCTATTCACCCAGCCGGATCTGAACTTGAGGCAGAGGAGATGGCTGGAATTGATAAAGGACTATGATGTGACACTCAACTATCAGCCCGGCAAGGCAAATGTCGTGGCGGATGCTCTGAGCCGCAAAGCCTATTGCAATACCGTGATGGTTGAAAAGGCGCAACCGGCTCTCCACGAGGAATTTGCTAAGTTGAATCTGGAAATTGTACCTTCGGGTTTTCTAGCTAACCTTGAGATTAAATCCACTCTCGAGGATGATATCAAGGCCGCCCAACAAACTGATCCTGAACTCCTTGAGATCAAAGAGAAGATCGCTAATGGAAAGGCCAATTGTTTCTTGGTTGATGACCATGGTGTGGTCTATTTTGGTGACCGTCTAGTGGTGCCCAAGAGTGGAAATCTGAGGGAGTTGATCCTTTCTGAAGCTCATGAGTCACCCATCTCTATTCACCCGGGTAGCACAAAAATGTACCAAGATCTTCGCCCTCAATTCTGGTGGTCTTGCATGAAGCGCGAGATCGCCGAGTATGTTGCAGAATGCGACGTCTGTCGCCGAGTGAAGGCTGAACATCAAAGGCCAGCTGGTACCCTTCGCCCCATAGCCATTCCTGAGTGGAAGTGGGATGAAGTTGGTATGGATTTCATCACCGGCTTCCCGAGATCACAAAAGGGCAACAATGCTATTTGGGTCATCATCGACCGTTTGTCAAAGGTTGCCCATTTCCTTCTGGTCCGTGATGATATTCGAGCAAGCCAACTTGCCGACTTGTATATGGCCCGGATTGTTCCTTTGCACGGGGTTCTTTTAAGGATCATCTCTGACCATGGAAGCTTATTTGTGTCCAAGTTTTGGCAATTTTCCAAACGGCTCTTGGAACCCGTCTCAATTTCAGCACCGCCTATCACCCTCAAACCGATGGTCAGACTGAAAGGGTGAATCAAGTTCTTGAGGACATGCTTCGGGCTTGTGTCATCTCTTTCGGCAAGAGTTGGGAAAAATACCTCCCTCTCGCCGAGTTCTCCTACAACAATAGCTACCAAGCCAGTTTGCAAATGGCTCCCTTCGAGGTCCTGTATGGGAGGAAATGCTGGACTCCTCTAAATTGGTCAGAAACCGGGGAGAGGTCCCTTTTCGGTCCTGATGTGATCAATGAAGCCGAAGAGAAAGTCCGTGTCATTCGGGAAAACCTCAAAGCCGCTCAGTCCCGTCAGAAAAGCTATTATGACAAGCACCACCAAGAGGTCCACTATGAGATTGGTGACAAGTCCTATCTTCGAGTCTCTCCTCTCCGAGGTGTTCGTCGCTTTGGAATCAAGGGCAAATTAGCACCCCGCTATGTTGGCCCTTTCACCATTCTAGCCAAGCGAGGAGATCTCTCCTATCAATTGGAGTTGCCCTCCAACTTCCCGGATGTGCATGATGTTTTCCATGTCTCCCAGCTCCGTCGTTGCTTCAAGGATCCCATCCGTGGGGTTGATCATGAGGCATTGGACATTCAAGAGGACTTGACCTATCGCGAGCATCCTATCCGCATCTTGGATGAAGCGGAGAGGAAAACCCGTAACAAGTCCATCAAGTTTCTCAAGGTCCAATGGTCTAACCATTCCGAGGAAGAAGCCACATGGGAGCGAGAAACTAGTCTTCGTCAGGAAACCCCGCCTTCTTCACTCAAGCCTAGAATCTCGGGACGAGATTCTTGTAAGAGGGGTAGATTTGTAACAGCCCTAACTTGGTAATGAAAAATACGAAGAATTTTTCCACTTTTTGCATTCATGTTTGCATCATGGCATCCTTTAAATTGCTTGTGTTAACAAACAACAAACGGGATACATTAAAGAGAGGGGAGCCAAACCTTCCCAAAACCTTTATTTCTTGAAATGCAAAGAATGATACAACCCTTAACATGACAGGTGACCATATGGTCCAACACAATCCCTAAGTTCACCTCAAGTGCTAAGAACCAAATGGTTGGTCTCCAAGTTGTTTCCAACTTCCCTATGCCTTTAAATGTGTTCCATAGCTTTGTTGTTTGTGAGCTTTGACACCTTGCTCAAAGGTCCAAATAAAAGGTGTGTTGAGTTGTTTATATTGTGGAGACACTCCCAGATTTTTTCCATATTTTTCTGGAATTGTTTTGAGGTCCAAATAGAAAAGCCATTTCTGTTTTTGTTTCTGACCACCGGAAGTACCGGTCTCCAGACCGGAAGTACCGGGCCGCCGTCGTCCTGTGTGGCGACAGTGGCGCGCACTGTCGCCATGGCCGCCCTCACCTACTCCCCCGCGTGCTGCAGTGCACCCTAGGATTAAGTGACCCCCACTGGCCGCATCTGCTTCCCCTCTTCCCCCTCATCCGTTGTCCCCACGCACAGGTGACCTAGCCCTAACCCTAGATCGAGCCTGCTGCTCCCCGTCGCCGCCGTGGCTGCCGAGCACGCCGCCGTCGACCCCGGCCGCCCCAGCTCGGTTTGAAGCCACCGTTAGCTCCACCTCGTCGCTCTCGTCGTCCTAGCCGAAGGAATCGAGTCGAGGAGCTCGGACTTGCCGCCGGGCCCTCTCCGTCCTCCGCTCTGGCCGCCGCGCCTCGAGCCAAATCGCGGCCGGCCTCGACCTCCCCGCTCCCCGTCGGTGACCTCGTTGCGTTGCTGGTGAGCTACTCTCCCTTTTGAGCCTACTCGCTCGCCTCCTCCCCCTCTCTAGCCCCGTTTCGCCGTAGTGCGTCTCGCACTCGCCGCCGGCCGTCGTCGTGCCGCCGCTCCGGCGACCCATTTGGGGCGGCGCCGCCACCGTATGGTCGCCCTAGTCGAGGCGCGACCAAAGCACGCGCCCACGCAACCTCACGCCCACCCCGTCGACGTGCGCGTGCTAGACATGCGCGTGGTCACCGCGCGCTTCCGCCGTCGCCGCGCTTAAATTCACGACCGGAAGTAGCGTAGTTCCGGTAAACCGGAAGTAGAAGCGGTAGTACCGCTAACTCCAAATTTCGGTACTGGACATTTGAGTCCATAACCGGAAGTAGAGCCGGAAGTAGCTCCGGCAGTACCGCTAAACCGGTACTACCGGGCACTTCACCGGAAGTACCGGTGAACCCCTTTTTCGGTACTGGACCTTTGCGTTTTGGAACGGAAGTACCCTCGGAAGTACCGGTAAACCGGAACTACCGGTCCACTTACCGGAAGTTCCGGCAGTCTGTGTCAGGTTTGTTTAATTCATAACTTGTTAACCGTTAAATCAAATCTTATGAATGTTATATCTATTGGAGCAGCTTCACCAATGCAATCCAAACATGACAATATCACATCATGATCACATTTAAATACTTGTTGTTCTTCATAAATTGAGAAAAGGGCTTAATTTCAATAATTAATTAATTTCGCTATTTTAATCATCGGTGCTCCGAAAATAATGAATAAGGTACCAAAATGATCGGAATGACGAACTCTATCCAATCATGTCATCTTCATGCATATTTGAGCCACCTCTCTAATAATTTGATAATTTATAAGATTGTGGTCACTAAGATAAATATGGGGTTGATCCCAAATAATTTCACTAATTATTTGGCTCCCCATTTAATTATGCCTTTAAAGTTATATAATGATATCCTTGCATCACTTTGACATGTCATCATGTGATTGAGCATCGCACTTGTGTTCTTGTGATTTATGTGTGCTTTGTATTTCTTTTGGGTATCGATAGATTTCGGAGTCGAGGGTCTCTCTACTTACCCCGACGATCAATACTTCACGCCCGGGCAGCAAGGCAAGAGATAACCTAACCTTCTTGGCATCTAGCATCCAATGTTTTTCATAAACTTATTTTATCCACCATAATATTGCAGGCGGTTCAAATGTCTTTTTGGTAATTATTAGAATATCCTATGAATGCATGTTCTTTCCCGAGCCAATCACATGTATCCCTACCTATGAAACCTAGGGTTGAAGTGTTGGCCGAGATAAAGATAGGATTACTGTATTCATATATCTAGCTATGCTTAGCAATGCTTAGGTAAATGCTTTATGTCCGTTATTATTTCCGTAATTGTTGATGATGATGGAATGATTCGGGCATGGTGGATAATGGAGATGCTTAATTAAAATGCTAAGATGGTTGGGGTGAGTTGCCATCGGGGATGGTGTTTTGCCTCACTCTAGCCCCTAGGTGCGAGTTCTTTACCTCTTGAACCAAGACTAGCGTGCTGCCATTGGTGGGCGTATGGGTAAAAGTGTGTTTTTATTAGTGCAATTTAAAGTTCAGAAAATCCGGAAATAATATTTCGGTAAAAGTGTGTTTTTATTACAGAAACAGATTATACACATTCATACGAATCCAACGGTATATTATTTATAATTTTCCGATAAATATTTGATTTACTACGGATTTTACAAGATTCAGTCAATTTCAATTTTTAATTGATTTCTAAATAGAGTTGACCGGGGTTGACCTGACTGACACAGGCTGCTGACTGTACGCTGATCGGGCGCTGACGCGGCTGACACGTGGTGCTGACGGGGCGATGACAAGGACGCCACGTGGCTTTTCCTGATTGGCTCGAATGGATCTGTTTATATAAAAAGATCCGTAATTCAAATCGGAAAACTTAAAACATGAAAGTTGTAGAGAATAAGCTGATCTACTTACGCACCAAAGGGATTTGTGTTTGGTGGCTCGGGTGCGAAGAGATCTGAGATTCCCTTTTTAAAATCTGAAAAGTTTGACCAGGAAATTGGAGAGTTGTGTTAGACGGAATTGGACGATATTTTACGGGGTGATAGATCTTGACGATACGAACAACTTTCGTGTTTACACCGAATGGATTTGGGGTAGTTTTCGTGGACGAACAGTAGCTTCTATACTCAACAATGAATCTGTTTTGTACAGATAAAACCGTTAATCAAACTGAAAAAGTTTCAACAGCAAAGTTATAGAGAATTGATGGATCTATCTACTCACCGAAGGGATTTGGATTTGAATAAACGAGCGGTCGTAGATCTTAGATTTACTCCGTGAGATCTGAAATCTTGCGACACGAATTCTCCGGCTGTGTTTGATGAAAAGTGGTGGGATTTATCGGGATGGAAAGATCTTAGCGAGATCTACAACTTTGACGAAGGGGCCGAAATCAATCGACAGAGTTTAGGGGTCGGAAATAACGAAACAAGATTCGGGTGTATAGGATTTCGGTAGAACCAAAGGGAAGCCATGAGACGGCGGCTCTGGGGGTTTTATATAGAGATGCAGGAGTGTAGAAAGGTAGGGTTTCGAGTTGGCTACACATAGAAACGAACGGAATCGAAAACGGACTTGAAACGAGAAAGATATAGAATTTTGAGTAGAGATACTTTTCTAGGTATCGGGAAAACAATCTATCGATGGAACCTACCTTCGGTCGTGACCATTTTCGCCTGGGCCGGTCGGGCCTTGCTGGGCTGGGTCGGCCCATTTTGGGTCGGCCATTTTTTTTTCTTTTGTTATTTTTTTTTCTTTTATAACTTGAGTTTTATAGCTCCAAAACAATTCAAATAAATTTGTAAAAATTGGTAAAAATCAAAATAATAATTTTAAATACTTAGCAACCTTTTCAAAAATATTTAAAATCTTGAAAATTCAAATAATTCATAAAGGCTTATTTGACACCTTTATATCGTTTTTAATAAATATGGTCTTTATAATTTCCTTTTTAAATAAAAATAAAATCCAAAAACATAATATGAGTAATATCATTCAATTAAAACATGATACACCCATTTTCATAGTAAAATAATTTAGGAAAATCATTTTATAAAATATAGATTGATTTATCCTTTATATAAAATACCCATTTCATCATGGACTATATAAAATATTGAAAACACTTTGCCAAAGTATTCTGTAGGCTTTATTGAACTCCCAAATAAAAGTTTTATTTCCAAAATCTTTTCAAAACTTTGAAAATGAAGGTTTATTAAATACTTAAAAGGATATAAGATGTCAACAAACTTCAATAACCTGGTTTTCTTGAATTTTTGGAGACTTTAATTATCTATTAATAAAAGTTTTAAATTTTTGGTGATTTTTAAAACATTCCAAAGTTTTGGGATGTTACACACTACCACCCTTAAAAGGAATCTCGTCCCGAGATTCGAAGAGGCTAGAAAGAAAGATAGGTTTGGGATCTCTGGGTTTAGTCAAATGGGTGGCTACCACCCTTAAAAGAAATTTTTGTTGGTAGTCTAGAACTCCTGTCTTTGGACTAGGATCCATCTACTTAGTCCTTATGTCTCACTGGAGTCGGATATATCTTCCACTCATGAGTTGTGCTTCATCTCCAATAGGTGTGTGTCTCTTAAAATAACTTCGGGTATTCAATGATTACTCTTTGGATTTATCCGAAGACCAAGATGAGAGAAATTCACATCATAGCATTCAAACTTGAATGTCTTTGCAGGCTTCCATCTTCTGATTGACTCCCTTCAATGCAATACCACGTCATTTCTAACGAAACTCTTATGGTAGGCAAACACACACTTTCTTTGCATCATTCCTTCTTCTTCATGAGAGCCGAGGTTTATTCTCACCGTACATCCTATGTCTTGGCAGCGCTTGCCTTTATTTAGGTTTATAATATTCCGGTGGTTCAGGCTCGTCGTCTCTCTTATAGGTTTGTCACTCAAGATTTACCAATCCAAATAGTGAGGATGAATAATATGGGTAGTAAGAATGGTGATCAGTCCATCTTGCACTCATATCATTTGCTCAATATGTAGATAGGTGAATCACGTATTCTAACTCTCGGGCATCCTCACTTGTCCGACAGAAAGTCAACAATCTGTAAGACAAACCTGAGCTAAACTGTCGATCCTTCAAAGCTATGGGGTTGCGAAAACTCCTACACACATTAGCTCACAAACTATATATTCTTCTGTGAATCTTCTCCTTGGTGAACATGCTTTCCATGTCGTCTTAGCTCATAAGTTTCAGTCCCATGTCCCATTTCTGACCTACATAACAGTCTTCATAACAACATAGGTTTCTTCATAGAAATTCCATTAATACTCATATATTTCATTATTACAATGACTTAGGTACCATCCTTGCATCAAAGATTAGTGCTTACAAATAAAATTTATTCAAGGTTAATACTTGCACCAGATATCTTCAGGGGTAGTAAGGTACGCAAGGTTCACACTGGTCACTTCTGGAATCAATTTGGGACGTTCATTTTGCTATTCTTCTTCTCGGGGCAATCCCAGGAGTAGTGTCCTAGGCTTTTACATATGAAACATTCCACTTGAGTGATGTCCCTCTTTCCTGAGTGGTTTTGTTCTTTCTTCTTTTCTGGACAGTCCCACGAGTAGTGTCCGAGCTCCTTACAACGAAAACACTCCACATGGTTTTTGTTCCTCTTGTTGGATCCATGGTTACAAATCTGGCGATTGTGGTTGTGTCCATTTTCTCCATAAACCTGGTGGTTATGGCCTCCATGCTTGTTAAACTCAGAGTTGTCGTTAATCACATAGGAAGTTTGTTGTTTCTGATGCAGTCCCGATTCGTGCATGCAGTGCCTATGCTTCCTCTTTCTGCTTTCTTCCTTCCTCAGATTGTTGTCCAGAGTGATAGCTTGGTCCAGCAAGGCTTGATAGTTTGGAGCATATGCTACTGACAAGGGCACCTTCAGTTCACCACTCAGTCCACTGAGAAATTTATCCTTCCTCTTGGCATCTGTATCAATATCCTCCGGTGCATACCTTGATAAAGAACAAAAATCATCCATGTACTCCTTAAGAGTCCTATTACCCTGCTTCAGGCTACGAAATTCATCTCTCTTCAAGTTCATGATCCCAGAAGAAATGTGTGCATTACGGAATCCTTCCTTGAATGCATCCCAGGTGAGTCCATCGAGAGGGTGAGTGATTTGATATGTCTCCCACCATTGTGCTGCTGGCCCTTCAAGTAGATGAGCAGTGAATCTCACCTTCTCTGTGTCAGTGCATTCACAAGTCACTAGATCTTTCTGTACCGAACGTATCCAATCGTCGGCCACAATTGGATCTGAAGCAGTTGAGAACTTAGAGGGTCTAAGTCTTAGAAACCTAGCGAGTCGATCCACTGGGGGTTGGGGTGGTGAAGGTGGTGGTGGAGGAGGTGGTGCGTTCTGGTGTGCTAGAAACTGAGCCATCATGTTCATCAGCTGGGTTTGTGCTGCCATCATCTGCTGCATCACATCGTTGTTGTTGTCGGGATCACGGCGAGGAGGCATCTGTGGGATTTAGCATAGATGAGAATAGAAGGAGATACCTAAAGAGATATTTCTACCCATACAAACAACTAACACCAAACAACAGTAAACAACCAATCAAACAATAATATCAAGCAATAGTTTTATAAATTTGAAATTTATAGTTTTGAAAACTTAACTAACACGATATAGGTTCTAACACAAGCGCACTAGTACTGCCATACCACATTTTGATAGGTCAATACTCTAACGCGAAGTGATAAGTAATCAACTATGTAAAGTGGTGGTCAAAACTATATCTTCTCCTGTGCTTCAAGTTAATCATCATTGGTCCTTTCTTGATAGATTCCTTGAGGATGGTCTAAAACAAGAGAAAGTAATTTAGAAAGCAATAGCTGAGAAAGGTACAAGAAAGATATTTGGAAAGATTTGCATACGAAGAAAATAAAATTTTGTTCCTATGGTCTTTCTTATTTCCAATCCAAACCTAGGGTTTCGAACCTACAGGCAACACAAGGCTCTGATACCATCTGTAGCGACCCTGCCCTTTCAAAAATGGCCAAGATCCCTGTGTTATTGTGCTAGTCCCTGGATCGAATAGCTAGCACCACAGTTTAAGATGAAGTATCATACATTGCATCAAAATTCTATTACAACGTATGATCCAGAAAAATAAACATTACAAGTTGCATAGCACAAGGCTAGCATAATACAAAGTTCAACAGCGGAAATCATATAATAGCATGGAGCCCTCATCATCTTCATGTGCCACAGGCAGACATGTTCGTTGCAGACTCGAAACCTATAGCGTTCCTTACTCATCGTCAGACGAACCTGCAACGATAAAAGCGTTGCAGCCAAAACTTGGTCAGAACCATTTGATTGGATCTGGCAAATGATACTTGTGGACTCATAAAGGCAAACTGCTAACATCTACATGCATATCTGGCTGGTGGAGTTCAGGGCTATTTGCGTAAAGCCAACTTTATCCTATTCTTTAAAAATCATTTTCTTTTCCATTTATTATGAGATGAACATGGCATATCATCCAGTGCTCAATCTCCCTTGTACTCATAAAAACAATATCCTTTTAATAATTTGAGATAAGAGGGAAACTTCCAACTTCTTCAAGTCCAGTCCGCTCCAAGTTCTCTGCTCTTGTCCAGGTGCTCAAAGTTGTCCACCAATAGCGTCATGGCTAAGGAATTTCACAGGATGTGAGCATATCAATAGGTCAGGTCATCGACCACCTACTAGGTCGCTCACAAGAAGACCTAACGTGAACATATCAGTAGGTCAGGCACTCAGCCCCCACTATGCCACTTATCGCAAGTCTAAGGTGAACATATCAATAGATCAGGCATCCAGCCACTACTATGTCACTCGCCGCACTCTAAAGTGAACATATCAATAGATCAGGCATCCAGCCACTACTATGTCACTCGCCGTAAAGTCTAATATGAACATATCAGTAGATCAGGCATCCAGCCACTACTATGTCACTTGCCGTATAACGTGAACATATCAATAGGTCAGGCACTCAGCCACCTACATATGTCGCACGTCATAAATTCTAATTGGACACATCAATAGTTCAGGCTTTTAGCCACCTACTTATGTCACTTGACACATATCAACAGGTCAGGTCATATACCACCTGCATTACCACTTGCAAAAAAATCTAACCCAATCCATTCATGCAATCCATGAAACATTTGTTGATTTCACAAACAAAATCTGACATCGGCTACAACAACCTTTTGAAATAGTATCCACATCGTCTACAAGCATGGCTAAGCAAATTGCTTCTACATTGGTTTCTACTAACTTAGTCAAGATACATATGGCTATCCTAACTGGGTTTGCATAGCATAGTAATATAGTAGTACACCTATCATGCATACTACTAAAAACACTAAATGCAATAGACACAAATTAATAGGACATTTATGCTGGAGTATCACTTGCCTTTTTGAGATTCGTCGTTTCTCACACACTCTTGCAAACGCAACAAGAGTCACACTCCGTCCAATCTATCGTATAAAAACGAAACACAACATAAACAACATGACAAGACAAACAATTTGTGCAACAATAATGATGCTGGTCAATTTAATAATCACACCAATAACTTTAATTAGTTCTCTGGTTGATATATATGCAAGAAAAAAAATTTAATATTATTAAAGATTTAATGTTGCGATTTAAATCCTATAATAAAAATCTATAAGCTTCTGCAAGTTAATTCGAAATAAAAGTTTAACTAACTTTTGAAACTGATGTCTCTGGTTAGAAATTTTAATTATCTAACCGTGGCAAAAAGAAATACTTTATTTCGAATTATTGATTTAAAGTTATTCTATTTTTAGTGCAATTTAAAGTTCAGAAAATCCGGAAATAATATTTCGGTAAAAGTGTGTTTTTATTACAGAAACAGATTATACACATTCATACGAATCCAACGGTATATTATTTATAATTTTCCGATAAATATTTGATTTACTACGGATTTTACAAGATTCAGTCAATTTCTGCAATTTTTAATTGATTTCTAAATAGAGTTGACCGGGGTTGACCTGACTGACGCAGGCTGCTGACTGTACGCTGATCGGGCGCTGACGCGGCTGACACGTGGTGCTGACGGGGCGATGACAAGGACTCTGAATCTGCATCATAATCTGAATCTGACTCTTGCATCACCTCTGGTTCCTCAGCTAGGGGTCCCTCAGACTCGGCGATGATGCCGACCTCTGAAGTTCCGACCGACTCCTCGCCATCGGACTCGACGACAACAGTTGGTTCCGGTACCGACTCCGCCGAGTTCGCGCGAAGACCCGACGCGCACACCATCCCGACGAACACGTTGATTCCTCCAAAGACAAGCTGATAGCCCTCGTCGACTTTGTTCATCTCCGAGGTCCAGCCTGAGTCATCGATCTCTGTCTCTCCATGCTCATCAGTGTAGACCCGCCCGATGGCGAGTTTCTCCATAGCTCGACGAGCAGCTCCAACGATCTCAACTCCTTTCGTCACCGTAGGCCCCACGGTGGGCGCCAACTGTCGTGGGGTTGTCACGGCAAGTTCTTCCTCAGGGAAGATGAGTTCTGGGGCCATTGATGACTGAAGTACGCTGGAATGATTAATCTCGCCAAGGAACAAGGATTTACCCAGGTTCGGCCCCTCTAATTCGAGGTAAAGACCTACTTCCTGCTTCTATGTTATTGCTCTTGATTGTATCTCGATTACAAGGACCCAGCTCCCGCAACTTAGGAGCCGGCGACTTCTCTCTGGTGGCTAGGGTTTCTCTATTGGTTGAAGCTTATCGATCTAAGGTCCAGGACCCCGCTTATAAAGGCTGCCGGGTCTCTGGACTTACAATTTACACCGAGTCATACTAGAACACGGAGTCCTACTCTATGTCTTGGTCTTCCAAGTTTAGACTCCGGGTTATACTTGGACTCCTTCCGGACGGGTCCTTTCTTCATCATGGGCCTTGGTCGGCTTGTCTCCAGCCCAGCCCATGTGACTTGATACGTGACTCGGCTTTGGCCTTCTTGGTCTTGGCGGGTCTACTTTCTGGGTCCACGGGCCTACCTATAAAGTATCCCCCCATCAGGGCGTTACAAGTTGGTATCAGAGCAGGACTGCCTGTAGGAAACCCGTTCTATTGGTCGATGTCGAGTCTAGTGAAAATTATTTTTAACCTAAAAATGAGTTGTGAAAACCTTCTTAGGATTCTTTTTGCTTCTCATCCAACTCGCTCTACTCTGATTCTTATCTCTATTTTGTTTTGTGCTTGGTGTCGATGTTTAGGTTCTCGGGGTTTGGGTTCTTACCGTCCAGTTGTACCTCGCTAATGAAATAGGCGGGGCGCTGATCCGGCCATTGCTTTCCTTCCTCCAGGCGTTCCACTACAGTGACGGCACTTATGACGAAATTCGTGGCCGACAAGTAGAGGAGAAGCGGCTCTTTTTCCCTTGGAGCTGCTAAGATTGGAGCATGTGTCAACGTATACTTCAGCTGAGCTAGAGCTGTCACTACTTCCTCTGTCCAAACAAAACTGTCCGACTTTTTGAGGAGCTTATACAATGGCAACGCTTTGTCGCCCAGCCGGCTAATGAATCGGCTTACAGCCGCGGCGGAACCCGTAAGACGTTGTATGTCTTTTAGACAAGACGGCCTTTCGATGTTCTGAATCGTCTTTATCTTTTCCGGGTTAACTTCAATTCCTCTTTGGGAAACAATGAAGCCCAGAAGCTTGCCTGCGGGTACTCCGAAGACGCATTTTGCCGGATTAAGCTTCATCTGGTACTCCCTTAGATTTGCAAAGGTTTCCGACAGATCGGCGATAAGATCGCCGCGCTTCTTCGACATGACCGCTATGTCGTCGACGTAGACGTGAACATTGTGGCCAATCTGCTTGTCCAAACACCGCTGCATACACCTTTGGTAAGTAGCACCAGCGTTCTTTAAGCCGAAAGGCATTGTGACATAGCAGTAATTGCCATATGGCGTGGTGAAGGACGTCTTGATTTTATCTGACTCCTTCATCTTAATCTGATGGTAACCCGAATAAGTGTCCAGAAAACATAGCATCTCTGAGCCGGCAGTTGAATCAATGCTCAGCATCTCATCGGGACCAACTGTTGGTGTCATCCTTTGGCTTGAAGCTTGAGTCGACCTTAGAGGACGTCTTTTCAGTCGCCGGCATCTCATCGGGACCAACTGTTTTCTTGAGATCCTCCAACTCTTCCCTGCAGATTTCTTGCTCAGCATGGACGGCATTGGAGGCCTCGCATTCCTTGGCTTTCTTGAAGTCTCCCTTTACTGTGATGATGCCATTGGGTCCCGGCATTTTCAGCTTGCTGTAGATGTAGCAGGGCCGAGCCATAAACTTGGCGAAAGCCGGACGTCCAAAGATTGCATGATATGCACTTCTGAAGGGAACCACCTCAAAAGAGATGTCCTCGGTCCGAAAATTATCGGCCTCACCAAAGGTGACCTTCAGGGTAATTTGCCCCATCGAGGAGGCTTGTCGTCCCGGCACAATCCCATGAAACTTCACAGTACTGTGGATGAGTTGTGACTCGGAAATACGCATCCTCTTCAACGTTGCGGCATAAAGTATATTGATACTGCTGCCGCCATCCATTAGCACCTTTGTTAACTTGTACTTGTCGACTATTGGGCTGACGACTAAGGTGTAGGTGCGCTTTGCAGGAACTCTATCCGGGTGATCGCTGCGATCCCATGTGATGGGTGTGTCGGACCAATCCAGATATTGAGGAACTGCTGGCACCGTAGCGTTGAGTTCTCGCCAGGCCGCCTTTTCTTTGCGTGAAGAATCCGTTGCCAAGTTGACAATGAGACTTTCGGCATGCTTAGGGAATTTGCTGCCTTTTTCTTTGGAGGCCACGTCATCCGAATCTGAAGCAGCTTCCTCCTTCTCTTTGTCGTCCTTCCTGGACTTGCGCTTGTTCCTTGACTTGCCGGCTTTGGGGTCCTTGGCGATGTCTCGATTGATGTGACATTGCTAGAGCGTGTGGGAACTTGTTCCATCTGGCCTCAGATGATGGACACAGGGGTTGTGCTTGATGTCGTCATACTTCACCACTGGTGGCCGGGATGATTGGTTATTTGCCGGCTTCTTGCCTTGCCACTTGCCATTGCTTAAGCCACCCTTTCCAAAGGCGGCAGCGACTTCGTGACAAGGGCCGGCTTAGTCTTCAATCTTCTTTTTCCCGGACTCGCGTCGGCGGCTTTCGGCATCCTCCCTGTTGTCATCATCGGCGGCGGCGTACTTGTTTGCACAAGCGAGTAAGCCCCCCAAAGTTTCCGACTCGTCGCTGTAGATCATGAAGCGGAAAGTCGTCCCCTTCCTCAGAGATTGCTTGAAAGCATGGATCGCCTGAGTTTCTGAGACGCCTTCGCAAGCGTTCTTGATTTCACTCCATCGTGAGACGAACTCACGGCTAGACTCGTTCTTTTGCTACATGCACCGATGTAAGTCGAAAATCGACTTTGGGCGCTTATATGTGCCCTGTAAGTGCTGGATAAAAACACGCTTCATGTCACCCCAGGTATGAACCGTCCTTTCCGGCAAACCTTCAATCCACATGCGTGCCGTTCCGGTTAACATCAGGGGCAAAAATCGCACTGTGGAGTCGGCACTGCCTTGATATATGTCGCAGGCGCTGACGTAGTCTGAGAGCCAGGTCTCAGGATTAGCCGTACCACTGTACTTCTCAACCATCTTTGTTACGTTCGACAAAGTGGGAGGTAGAATTTGCTCTCTGATTGTTCTGCCAAAACACTTGGGGCCGAGGTATTGGGCATCTCTGGCTGACTTTCTCTCCTCGATTAGGCTTCGAACATCATTGGCTGATGGCGGTTTAGCAACCGACTTTTCCTGTCTTGGTTCTTCCCTATGACGGCTTTGGCTCGCCCGGCTCGCGTTACACGGAGGGCTTGGAGTTCTTTGCCGTCATGGAGGGGGTATGTATTTGGGAGGGTTATCTCCCTCTTTGCGCGGTGGAGGCGGCGGTGGAGGTGGCATATGACCTCTGTTATCCTCCCTTCGGGGTTGATTTTCCCCTTCACGTTGTCGCTCCTAACGGGGTGGTGCCGCCTTTTCCTTGCAAGGGTCCTCCTTTCGCTCTCGGCTCCGATGTCTTTCCCGACCAGCTTCACGATGGCGTGAAGAACCTGTCCGAGATTCCGCACCACTAGGCTGCTTGTCCCTCGGGTCCTTGCTGCCTTTGTTGTGACTGCTTGAGCCGGCCGGGTCATCGCCTGGGTCGGCAGGGGCAGCAGCCATTGGCTTGTTGGCTGTTGACTTGCAAAGGCGAGAATCATCAACAAGCCGTCCTGTTTTGACTTGCGAATTGTTTTGCTGCTGCTGTGCAACCTCTAGTAGATAAGCCGAATACTTAAGCCGAGCGTCACGATCCAACGATTTGTCGAACATGACCTCTTGGGCAGCCTCCATGTTTTTGGCTGGGGTACTGAAGTAACACAGATTTGTCACCGGGTCACGTCGGTGGTGGTACTTCCTCCAGACTGAATCTACATGATCGGCTTCCCACTTGCTACGGAAATCCAACCTCTTATGCAGGTTCTTATCACGAGCCGGACGGAAAACATCGTCAGCCCCCTTTTCTCTCTGCTTTCGGATGAACTCCGTTTCCTTGTTTGTGAGCTCAACTTCACGCTCTACTATCTGGGCGGCTTGCTCCTCAAGTAGGGTGCAGCGCCTCTCAATGTCGTCCAGCGATGCGTTCGGAGGGAGTGGCGTTAACAGTTGCTTGTAGCTCGCCATCTTTCTTTCGTGCTCCCTCTCCGCCGCCTCGCCGGTCCTAGCGTCAATGTCGTCTCCTCCAGCCGGCACTCTATCTATCCCCTTTAATGGAGCCAGTGGCGGCACGAAATCCACCTTGAGATTTCTGGCTTGCGGAGTTTTTTCTTCGCCATTGGCGGATTTCGAGGTGTTGGGGTCGTCATTAGGATCCGAGACATTTCCCATCAAGACCTCGGCAGGGCGTCCTAAGCAGGATGCAACTTTCCGACTAAAATCGTCAGATTCTCCTTCAGATTCGAGGTCCTGCTCCATATGGGCGGTGTCCCCTGATCCGGCTTCTGAATCAATCCCAGACTGCAGTGCAGGGAGGATAGACTCAGGTTCAGTCATCGACTCGTGTGAGCCGGATTCTCCTACAACGCCGACGAAGTGGAATTCTGGCGCCGCCCTGTTGGAACTTGCGTCATCTTCAGAGTCTTCGTCGTCAGCGTCGAAAGCCAGATCCAGATCGGCTATCTCGTCAGAATCCAGATCCGACTCCTCGTCGAGGTTGCCTGGGTGGGTGGTGGGCAAGCTCGAGGTGACCAGCCGGCGGGATCCTCCTTTGCCGGCGTCCAGAGGCCGTCGTTGAAGACGTGGCCGGCTCCTGACTCGTCGAAGTAGCTTACCATGCCGACCGCAATGGTGTCGCCAACTCCGCCTGTAGCTCCTGGACGGATCGAAACCCCGGACATCTCCTGCCCCACGGTGGGCGCCAACTGTCGTGGTATTGTTGAATCTAGCCGCGGCAGGGGTGCCATCGAGCTAGGTAGAGAGAGAGGGGTTTTGGACACGTGGGGTGATCCGGCGACATAGAGGCGAGTTTACCCAGCTTCGGATCTCACGTCGGTGGCGAGATCCTACGTGCTGCTATAATTCACTATAAGGCAATATCGCCGAGTTACAGTGGATTGAGGTTGAGATCGTACGTGCCCTAAGGCGTCCCAGGAGCCGGCTTATAAAGGCGTCCAGACCCTGGGCTTACAGGAGGAAACCTAACCGACTAAGAACAGAGTCCGACTCCAACCCGGCTTGGGCCTTGCCTTGTAGGCTAAGTCTTCTGCAATGCGGGCCGGCTTCTAGAGTCTTCCCTTAGCTGGATGGGCCTCCCGTGCTTCAGCATACTGGGCCGCCCGGTAAGCCGGATTCGGTTTGGCATAACCCCAACAGCGACTCCTCCAAGCAGTTCGTCATTGGGGCACATCTATCTGACAAATAGGAAAGCGCGCTCGTCGAGTTCATCCGTGAGAATCGGGATGTCTTCGCATGGAAACCATCGTACATGCCAGGAGTCCCGAGGGAACTCGCCGAGCACTGCTTACATGTTAACCCTAATGCAAGACCAGTTAAGCAAGGTCTACGCAAGTTTCATGACGACAGAAGAAAAGCCATCGGAGAAGAGGTGGCTCGGCTCCTTGCAGCCGAGTTCATCAAGGAAGTTTCACCCAGAGTGGGTAGCCAATCTAGTATTAGTGCCAAAGAAAACAAGAGAGCTGCGGATGTGCATCGACTTCACGGGTCTTAACAAGCATTGCCCTAAGGACCCGTTTGCTTTGCCTCGTATTGAGCAGATCATTGACTCCACAGCAGGGTCAGAGTTACTTTGTTTCCTGGACGCTTATTCAGGGTACCATCAGATCAGACTCAAGAAAGAGGATGAGCTGAAGACATCTTTCATTACACCCTTTGGAGCGTTTTGCTACATGACAATGCCTTTTGGGCTCAAGAATGCAGGAGCTACATACCAGAGATGCATCCAGAACTGTTTCAAGGAACAGATTGGGAGGAACGTTCACGCTTATGTGGATGATGTGGTTGTTAAGTCTCAGAAAGCCGACTCTTTGATAGCAGACCTGACAGAAATCTTTAATAATTTGCGCAAGTACAAGATGAAGCTTAACCCTGCCAAGTGTGTTTTTGGAGTCCCTGCAGGCAAACTCCTAGGCTTCATTGTTTCAGAGAGAGGCATTGAAGCTAACCTAGAGAAAATCAAGGCTATTCAAAACCTACAGAGGCCGACTTGTTTAAAGTACGTTCAGAAACTCACTGGCTGTGTAGCAGCCCAAAGCAGATTCATCTCAAGACTTGGAGAGAAGGCGGGTCCTCTCTACCGACTCCTGAAGAAGTCAGACAAATTCCTATGGGACAAAGAAGCCGACGATGCTTTCGAGGGCTTGAAGAAAACCCTATCATCAGCACCAGTACTTGCAGCTCCTACGGATAAGGAGCCCATGCTATTATATGTGGCTGCCAATGAGAGAGTTGTCAGCGCAGTAGTAGTTGTGGAGCGTGCAGAGGAAGGTAAAGAGTACCCAGTACAGAGGCCTGTTTACTACATCAGTGAAGTCCTCACAGATTCAAAGCAAAGGTACCCTCAATGGCAGAAGTTAGTTTATGGAGTTTTCCTTGCAAGTAGGAAGCTTAAGCATTATTTTCAAGAGCATCCAATCAAAGTGGTGAGTTCAGCACCGCTAGCTGACATCATACGCAACAGAGATGCAACAGGTCGAGTTGCCAAGTGGGCAATCGAGTTGGGTCCTTACCATATCACATATGAGCCTAGGACAGCAATCAAGTCTCAAGCTTTGGTCGATTTTGTCAATGACTGGACAGATTTCACCTCCTCACCAAGCTCACCTTGCACCAAATATTGGATAATGCACTTCGATGGATCCAGGCAGTTAGAAGGCTCAGGAGCTGGCGTGGTTTTGACTTCGCCCAAAGGAGATAAGTTGGAATATGTCCTTCAGTTGCACTTTGATTGTACAAACAACATGGCAGAGTACGAAGCCTTGCTACACGGCTTGCGTTTGGCCAAGGAGATGAACATCAAGCGTATCAGATGCTTTGGAGACTCGGATCTCATAGCCCAGCAAGTATCTAGAACCTGGGACTCGAAGGATGCAAACATGGCGGCTTACAGAAGAGCAGTCGAACAGATAGCCGGGTTCTTTTCTGGTTATCAAGTGGAGCATATTGACAGACGCAAGAATGAGGCCGCAGATGCGTTATCACGACTCGGCTCTCGACGAGAGAAAGTACCCCAAACGTATTTGTGGATGAGCTTCACCACCCATCAGTCAAGTTGCCTTCAGAGGAGGAGTTAGCCTTCCCAGATCCAGAGTCGGCACTGGTGGCAGCAGCACGGGCAATACCAGCATGGACAGAGCCCTACCTTGCATATCTCCTTCGGGGAGAACTCCCACAGGATGAAGTCAAACAGAGACAGCTCATCAGACGATGCAAGTCCTACACAGTCATTAACGGCGAGTTGTACAGAAGGAGTGTCACTGGAATATACCAGAGATGTGTGTCTCCAGAGGAAGGCAGGCAAATACTGCAAGAGATTCATGCAGGTGATTGTGGTCATCATGCATCCACTAGATCCTTGGTGTCAAAAGCTTTCAGGCACGGGTTCTTTTGGTTAACAGCACATCTGGACGCAGAAAAGATAGTGCGAGTCTGTGACGGATGCCAAAGGTACGCAAGGCAAGACCACGTGCCAGCCCAAGAACTCAGAACTATTCCTATCACTTGGCCGTTTGCAGTTTGGGGGCTTGACATGGTGGGTCCTTTTTCAAAGTCGCCCTGCCACAAGACCCATCTGCTAGTAGCAGTTGACAAATTCACCAAGTGGGTGGAAGTCGAACCCGTCAGCAGAGTCGATGGAGCATCAGCAGTGAGATTTTTCAAGAAGATAGCAACACGCTTTGGATATCCTCACAGCATCATTACAGATATTGGGACCAACTTATCAGTTGGGGAGATGGCCAAGTTCTGCGGGGAGAACAACATCAGACTCGACCTAGCTTCAGTAGCACATCCACAGTCCAACGGATAGGCAGAGAGGGCAAACCAGGAGTTGTTGAAGGGAATTAAGCCTCAGCTCCGAGTCCCCTTGTTAAGAGCCGCTGGAAGTTGGGTTGAGGATTTGCCAGCAGTACTTTGGAGTATAAGTACGACTCCTAATAGATCTACTGGCTTCACACCTTTCTTCATGGTGTATGGAACAGAAGCCGTCCTACCTAGTGACTTGCTGCATGACTCGTCACGAGTCGCCAATTACGTCGAGACAGAGAATGAACTCGCTCGTCAGGACTCGGTGGACGCACTCGAAGAAGCAAGAGAATTAGCCCTTGAAAGGTCAGCAGTTTATCAGCAGGACTTGCGGTGGTATCACGCACGCAGAATCAGGACTCGAACTTTCCAGGAAGGTGACTTAGTGCTTCGCCTAGTCCAAAATAGGGAATGGATGCACAAGTTATCTCCACCTTGGGAAGGACCATTCGTCATAAGCAAGAATTTGCACAATGGGTCGTACTATCTAATGGATGTACGAGAGCCGGCGAGTGAAAGTAAAGGAGCTGACACAGCTCATACGCTAGATCTCTATGCAGAGGCAAAGAGGCCATGGAACATAGCTCAGTTAAGTCCTTACTATACCTAAATTGTAATAGTTTCATGAGGTGAAAGGCAAAGAGCCCAGTGAGCCATGCCTAGATGTAATCAAATTATTATGATCAAAGGAAATAAAGCCGGCTTCAGTGAATATGAGTTCTTTAATCGAGTCACACAGTGAGTGCGCTTTGTTCTTTAAATTTGATCATCAAGGTTCTTGGGGGCTTGCTTTTCAGGAAAGAAGTCAAGCTTAGACCTTTGAACCCGGCTCAGTAGCCGAACTTTTCCTAATTTTCTCACTGGTCAGTCAGATGCATCCTGCACAGTATGGCTAATCTACAAGCATGACTCGTCTCCGGCTCTTATGAATCCTAAAGGACATAAGACGTTGGGAGCTTGTCAGCACAAACTGTAAGAAAATTCATGCAGGGCCTACTTATTCATCAGTGGATAATTAGATGGGTTATAAGAACCAAACAATGACTTGCATAGATAAGACATAGCACTATCACAGTTTAACAAGCAAGTCATTACAAGCCGATTGGCACAATTTCAGAACAAATAGTTCAAAAGACCTAAAAGGTGTGCACCAGCAGTGCAGCATTACAAAAAATTAAAAGTCATCCAAAGGATGATCCTTCAGAGGAGTCGACTTCTCGGCTGGAACTGGGGAGTCCTTCTTAGCAGGAGACTTGTCCTTTGCTTGTACATTAGAGGCAGGAGCCGGCATCAGAGGTGGCTTTGAGGCAACTTTCTTTGTTTGGAAACCAGTGCCTCGAGGGCTCTTCATATGTTGAGCTAGCCCTTCTTCTTGCGTACGGGAACCACCAGAGATAGCTCTTGAAGGAGTGGGCGCAGCAGGAGTCTTCAGCACAGGCTCGGCACCAGCTGGGTTGCCAGGAACAGGAGCCGTCGGGGTAGAAGAACTCGGTGCAGCAGAGGAAGGGGCACCAGCGGAGTCCTGTTAGGGACGGCCAAAGTTTACGATCGCAGGAGTCTCTGGGGCCACCCTTTTGTTCTCCAAGTCATAATGATGAACCCATACGTCAGGATCCATCTTGTTGGCAATCTCACAAGCATAGGGGCGCACCAACTTCTCCTCAGCCTTAAAGTCATCCTGGGTGAATGGAGTACCATCTTCATGCTGCTCTGGTTTCCCCATGGTAAGCAATGCTGGCTCCAAGACAGTTGGGTAATAGCTGTGGGCTAAGGCAAGGATCCCGATGGAGGCTCTCCTCAAAGAGGACTGCTTCCAAAGGCGCATGTACCCTGGTGCCCTGGACAACTCATCCACCAGACGTTCAGGCTCTTTGGGGCACTTGCCCTTAGCGTTCAAGTACTTCACCACAGCACGAGCTCCCTCTTGTAGTCCATGGAAGTGGTCTAGCATCTCATGGAGTTGCTTGCTAACAGACAGCTTGAGTTTTGGGGAGTCAGACCCTGCAGAAGGAAATTAGTGAATATTAGTTGAGAAGTACTTCAGAAAAGTGCAAAGAAGGAGTAAGAAAAGACACAAACTTACCAAATATATGTTGGCACATCGCTCCAATGCCTTTACGGCAGGTGTCAAAGACTGCTTTCAGATCATTATGCACTTTTTGGCCAGTTCTCTTGGCATCTGCAGATTGTTTTTTGACCTGCTCCAGCTCAGCAGATAGAATCTTCAGATCCTTTTCAAGTTGAAGGGAGTGCTCTTTTTCAGCCTGAGCAGACCTGGCACTAGCAGCTGCCTGGTCCTCCAGCTCCTTCATATCCCTCTTCATCTTGGAAATAAGGTTCTGCATGCACAAGTCAGAATTGACAAGTCAGATATTACAAGTCAGAATTGACAAGTCAGATGTTACAAGTCAGGATTTACAAGACAAATAGAGAACTCATGAGCTCCAAGTCGTCATAAGTTAACAACTTGGCGCTTGGGGCTACTCGCAGAACAGAAATTTTTCTACAAGCTAAGTACCAGTTAATTACATTGATTTGTAGCTCCAAGTTGTCGCAGGCTGACAACGCGGCGCTTGGGGGCTACTCGTGGAAAAGTTTTTTGAGCCAAGAACCTAACAGTCATTAAATCAACAGCCCCGAGTCCTAGTAGAGCTAAGGACTCAGTGCTTGGGGGCTACAAGGTGCAAGTTTTTTCTACACAAGTATTGAGTTCACAGTAAAGCACCTATCTTTCCCACAAGTCACCACAGATAAGGTGCTTGGGGGCTACTGCAATAGGAGGCTACCAGAAAGCATAAAGAGTAGAAGTCATAGAGCTTACATTATGGATCATCTGAAGAGACCTAAGGGCCATCTGTTCATCATCCTTTAGCCTGGCTGCTTGATCATTTAAGTCGACAGCCTTTGCCCAAGCCTCAGAGAAAGACAGGTTATCAGCCACTCGAAGTCGACTGTAGTCAATGGAAGACTTGGCCGGCTCGTTGTTCAGTTGGGCTGCAGGAGTCGCCTTCTGAGGAGCCGGAGGAGGATGAGGGATGGTTGTAGGAATCTCAGCCCTGGAAGAGGACTTGATCACCAGTGGAGCCGCCTCCCGAGTCCTTGAAGGGGACTCGAGAATAGTGGGAGTCGTAGTAGTGTTAGCACCTGCAGATGTAGGTGTGGAGGGAGCCGTCCTGGTGCTCGTCGTGTGGGAAGTCGACGGAGGGACAGACCCACGAGACGTTGTGACATCAGCCATATTTTGAAGCTTGGTGACCTTCAGATAAGGCCGAGCCCTGAAATAGACAAAGACACGAGTCAGCTGTAATCTAATGAAAGAGAAATGCAGAATTCATGAGAGTACAAGTAAGCAGAGAAGTCATACCCAGAATTAGTCTCAAGGTCCAAGGAGGCCTGAGAGTCAGAAGATGGCATAGACATGCCAGAGTGGTAGGAGTCATCTTTGCTAGGGGGAGAGGTCGACTTCCGTTGATGAGAAACTGGCAAGGGATCAGGTGTATCCGCAGGCCCATCGGATCGTAACTTACTCTTCCTAGCGGCGATAACACTCTGCACACATTCTTCAGGCTTAGCAATCGAATGGGTTGACCCAAGGACTCGTGAGAGAGGTACCTTGGGGACAGCCTCTCGAGACCCATTATTATTGGAGGCTAGGGGAGAGGAGGAGCGACTCTTCGCGGCTGATGACTCCTCAGATGAGGTTGGCTGGGCAGCGGCATGGCTAGGAGCCCTGTGTCCCTGCTCAGTAACAGGAGCCTCCGGGGAAGACTCGCCTTCATCATTGTCATCTTCAGCAGGAGCCTCTCGAGAGGACTCCTCATCTTCATCAGCATCACCATCATTTTCAACGGGAGCCTCTTGAGAGGACTCCTCGTTAGTGTCATCATCAACATCTTCTGCCACAGTAGTTTGCTCTGTGACAGGAGTCTCCTCCTCAACCTCAGTTTCAGCTTCAGCTTCAGCTCTAGTTCCAGCTTCAGAGGCTGGCTTCCAGAAGGAGCCAGTTAGCTGCAAAAGAGTCAGAGAGAATGAGTTAGCAAATGAGACAGAGAAAAGCAATTGAAAATGAAACAAAGTAAAATACTTACATCAGGAGCTCGGTTGGTGGAGCAGAAGGGCTGGAGCGGTAAGCTTTTTGATTAGCCGACCCAGTTCAGGACCATCTGATAACTTATCTGTTGTGCGGAGGTCAATGGTCATGCAACGGGTGTACTAACAGATAAGCCGAGTCCTAGGACTCAGCGGCTGAATTCTCCAGGTTGTCCAGCAGCGTACAAGATCCATGTTTTCCAAATTATGAGATAGGAGAGCTCGAATTCGGACGATCAAGGACTCTACTTTTGGCCGGGCGGCCTCTGAGCACCTATCCTTCATAAGAGGAGTCGCCTCTAGGCGATCCTCAGAGAACAGAGGGAGTCGAGGTTCATCTGCAGGAGAAGTGTCCTTGCAGTAGAAGAAAGTTTTGTGCCAATCCTTGACACGGTTAGGAAAAACAGGCTTTGGGAAGACAGAATGGAGGCGACGCTGAAGAGCAACGGCGCCGCATTGAAGGAGAGGGCCCCCAGAGGTTTCGGGCTGGGGGTTGCAGTAGAAAATTTCAAGCGAGAGGTCAAGGTCTGGCTTGATTTGGAGGTAATCCTCACAAAGAGTCACGAAATTGGACAGAGTTAAAACAGAGTTGGGTGCCAAATCGTGGATGCGCAACTTATAGAAGGCAAGAAGCTGGCGGAAGAAGAGATTACCCGGGGGCGTGAATATGCGGAATAGATGTTCTGAGAAAATCACGACCTCGTCCTTCACGGGAGAGGGCACCACCTCGTCCCCTGGGCCTCGAGCCTTGACGTTGGAGGGAAGCAGGCCAGAGAGCCGATGCGTCTTAAGTTGCTCGACGGTAATGGTAGATCAAACCCAATCGGCGGAGATCGAGCGCTTGGTCGATGCAGTTCTGGCGGCGGCGGCGGCCGTGGCGGCGATGTCAATCGTCCTGCTGGACGTGGAGGCCTTGCCCTTGGAAGCTGTCTTGGCGCGCTTGGGAGCCATGGCGAGCGTGCGGGGTGTGCTGCGCGCGGGAAAGAAAGGAGCAAGGAGAAAGGCAAATTTGGAGGCGAAAGGGACAAGTGAGGGTTCTGGGCCCTACCCTTCGCGATTTATAAGAAGGGAAAAACCCTAGAAAGTTACAGTAACGGTCAATGGTAAATCTGTGGATAACGGTTCAGTGGTTAAGAGTCAACAGAAAATGATAAGAGAAAGAAAATTCACAGAAGTGGAAGGAGCCGGCTTGTCTCAGAAAGGCGAGTCCTGTGACAGCAAGAATTGAAAAGAGTTGAGTTCTTCAGACCTTGTTCACAAGAGCCATAACAAAATTGACCAGCTAATGCAAAGGCAAGAGTGGTGGACCTGAACAAGGGGTGGAGATAGACTCATTTTATGTGTCTGTTATATTTTTATGCAGGAATTCATCTTGGAGCTAGCAACAAGCGACTTCTGAGCTGGTGACTCAAATTGGAGAAGACGAACCAAGGAGTCGAACCAAGGAGCAAGAGGAAGCCGCCAAAGCTGCGCCCAAGATAAATTCGGGGGCTACTGATGGGGGGATACTTTATAGGTAGGCCCATGGACCCGGAAAGTAGACCCGCCAAGATCAAGAAGGCCAAAGCCGAGTCGCACATCAAGTCGCATGGGCTGGGCTGGAGACAAGCCGACCATGGCCCATGATGAAGAAGGGACCCGTCAGGAAGGAGTCCAAGTACAACCCGGAGTTCTAACTTGGAAGGCCAAGACCTAGAATAGGACTCCGTGTCCAAGTGTGACTCGGTGTAAGTTGTAAATCCAGGGACCCGGCCACCTTTATAAGCGGGGTCCTGGACCTTAGATCGACAAGCTTTAGAGAAACCCCAGAATCAAGGAACTAGAATCTGCAACATCAGAGAGATCCATAGTCGCCGACTCCCCAGATAGGAGTCGGAACCTTGTAATCAAGCAACTAGTTCAAGTAATAAAGCCGAAGCAGGAAGTAGGTCTTTACCTCAATCAAGAGGGGCCGAACTTGGGTAAATCCTTGTCCCTTGGCGAGATTAACGACTCCTACGAACTTCAATCGTCAATGGCCCCGCAACTCATCTTCCCTGAGGAAGAACTTGCCGTGACAACCCCACGACAGTTGGCGCCCACCGTGGGGCCTATGATGAAAGGAGTTGAGATCGTGGGAGCAGCTCACCGGGCCATGGAGAAACTCGCCATCGGGCGAGTCTACACTGATGAGCATGGAGAAACCGAGATTGATGACTCCGATTGGACTCTAGAGATGGAGGAAGTCGACGAGGGTTATCAGCTTGTCTTTGGAGGGATCAACGTGTTCGTCGGCATAGTTTGCACGTCAGGACTTCGTGTTAACTCGGCGGAATCAGTATCAGAGCCTACAGCCATTGCCGAGTCCGACGGCGAGGAGTCGGTCGGCACGTCAGAAGTCGGCATCATCGCCGAACCAGAGGAACAACTTGTCATCAACAATGAAGAGGAGTCGCTAGCAAGGGGTTGCTTAGCTTCTGAAACACTCTGTTTTTCATTTATGGCTAGATCATTTAAAGTTTTCTCCATCTTATCTAATTTTTTAATAACCTTATCAGTTTTATCCATCTAGCCAATTTACAATTCTAAAAACCTTAATTGCATCATATTCAGAGAAGGTTTCTCCTAACATAAAATCTAAAGCGTGTTGATACACAGATGTAAGACCAAAGTAGAATTTTTTTATGAGAACTCCCAATTCAATTCTGGGCTGCATTTTCTTGTAAGGTTTTGAAATTCTTTCCCAAGCATTTTTAAAACTCTCTCTAACCTTTTGTTCAAAGGTAAGAATCTCTCCCAAAGATGTCATATCCGACAGACTAGTCATGATAGCAAGGTGAAACCGAATTAAACAAGGTGCTGAAATTTTTATTTTTATTTGTGTTTTTCAGTTTTAGAGCAAACAAAAGGCAAAACAAGACTAACAAAAAATGTACTAAGAAAGACAATCTATACCTAATAATAAAGGCACTAAGGCTTCTTTGGTTGGTAAGGCTTTTTTGGTTGGTACGTAAAAAAAAAAGACCAAATTACCCTCCCACAAAATCTCTTCTCTTCTCTTTCATCCGTTTTCGGTACGTAGCGCCGTTTGTACGTGGTTTGTTCGTCCGCCGCGTCCCGCACAAAACCAACCCCGTGTCCCATGTATGCACGATTCACGCCGATCATAAGTTCGTCGCATCCACGGCAAAAACAAACCGAGTGACCCACGTACCTACGAGGGCCACAATATCCTTACCGTAATCTACACCTACAAATAAAGGCTCGCAAAGCCCACGCCGTCTTGATCGAGGTGTACGCGCAGGAGACGAACAACTCCTGGGCGCAGGTCAAGTGCATCGCCAGCCGCACGCTCTTTGTCGGCGACGCCAGCTCACTATCTCACGTCCTACAACTAGAGGCACTATGATAGAGGCATTTTTGGATACTGCATCCATTTGTTATTTTAGAAGGCACTATTTTAGACAGTGCCTCAAAAACATGACCATTTGAGGCAGTTTTAGTTAGTGCCTACATAAACATCACAATTCGAGGCAGTCTTCTAATCTGCCTCAAATGGTTTTATTTTTAAGGCAATTTTAGATGCCTCGAAAATTAACCATTAGTTGCAAAAAAAAAAAAAACCAGTCACTCAAAAAACCATATCGTCGGACATGGATCTTACTCTTCCTAAAGCTAGTAGTCTAGTACTGAAGTTTGAAATCACTCGTCGGACGCGCTGGACTGTTTTTGACTGATTTTCTCGTGCGTCCGTTAAGATGTGGCAGTTATGTTTGGAGATTTTGCCTGCTCGATCATCTGTCACGGCAGCAAACCCAGGCCCGTCGTACGCCAAATAAATTAGTACGATAAGTATGCCAACCGCCAAGTAGAAAAGGTTCAATCCCATCCTATTCCTCCCTCGTTCTCTAGGCACTCCCGATCCAGTTTGGCCGAAATCGCCGCCCGTAACCCTAGCCGCCGCCCGATCCAGCCTCCGGCCGTCACCCCTACCTCGGCCTAACTTTGACCCAACCCTAGCCGCCGCCCGATCCAGCCTCCCGCCGTCCCGAGACGCGCACCGCTTGCAGATCGACGCGCAATCCCCATGCTCGCCTCGTCCAGCAGGTGTAGCTCCGCCGGCCGTGTCCCCGAACTGCTCAAGGCGCTGCTCCGGCTCCTCTACCCCGACTTCCTCCGTCACTGCAAGTCCGGCCACCACTGCCTCGCCATTCTTTCCGAGCACGAGCAATGAAGGACAGTTAGCTCCTCCTCCCCATCGCCGCCTGCGCCGGAGGATGGCATCCGGTAGTATCCGTCGAGAAGAGGGTATGTACTCCATCGTAGCCCGTCCTGATTACTTGGTTGTGAATAAGTGGATCCTAAGGTAGTTGGGCATATTTCTTATCATCTGCGTGTTTTGGACCCTAAACCTGTTTGACAAAATTCCTCAACGACTACTAGAGTTTGTTTGTGTTATTGCTTTGTGAATTGACCAGGTTATGTGTAGATGAGAGGGTATGTGTATGAAATAACCCGTGATATTTCAAAAGCTTGAACTAGAATATATTGCTTGCAACTGTATAAGGAACCTGCAATCCTGCTGCTTGTTCGACATGCCCATCTGCTAGTACCTATATGCTATGTTCTCTTGATTGCTGTCATTAGTTTGATTTCAAAGTGCAGCTTAGCTTTATCTGCAGTGGTTAGTTTTTATTGGTTACGAGTGAAAGGGCAGTCATAGAATTATCAGTGTGAAATTTCCTATGTTCGCCTCGTCGAGAAGAGCTTTATCTGTTAAAAAATACCATTCTCTATGGGCCGACAATTTGAAAGGGCAGTCATAGAATTATCAGTGTGAAATTTCCTATGTTCTTGCCATGTGCCAGTTATAGGTTGCGGTCAGAATTCTAGCAACCAATGTCTTGAATTCATCTATTTGCTGCTACCCTGGTAAAAAACAAGAAGAAACACTCACTCACTTGTCTAGAATTTGCACAACTAGTGGCTGCTACATATATATATGGCCTTTCTGTTTGTTTGTCTGTTTGTCACATGTGTGTGTGTGTGTGTGTGTGAATTGCAGGTCAATGATGACCTCACCACTGGTTATAGACCGCCGCTGACGCCTCTTCTCGCAACTTTGACCAGTTATTGCTGGGATAGCCGTGGCCTTCTGCGCCTCGCACGCGGTGGTAGTCTAGGCTGGTCCTCGGCTTCGACTGCGTCCTCTGCACCGCGCCGCAACCATGGTGGTGCTGATGTCCGTCCTCGGCTAACCCCCCCCTCCGGTGAGATCCCTTCTTCCTCTTCTATGTGCTCTGTGGTGCCATTTCCATCGAGCCGTGGCAATTCTTTGCTCCGCACTCGTGTGGTTTGGTTCGTAATTGTTCGATTTTACTCCATGTAACTTTCTTGCTGATTTTTTTTGGGATCTTGATATATGTAATCCTGCGTCATTTAATATTTGTTAACTGCAATGGTATCTCTAGTCTACTGCTAGTGGGCATGCACAGCTAGTCCATAATGTTGTTGGTTTTGGCCACACCAAAATAGAATCACCTTCTAGTCTTGTGTAAATTAGGCATTTATGTCCCCGTTCTTGATAATTGATTGATTGTAGCACTCGTCAACTAGCACTTAGTTTTTATTTGCCTACTTTCCATGTGTTTTAGTTTAGCTGGGAGCATAATGGATGTGCAATGCTTGCATTCTGCTTTTTGTTTTTGACCTGGCAGTATATATTTGGTCCTGGACCTGGCTATGCAATGCTTGTATCTGTCTGGCAATATATATTTTGAATTGCAGGTTTTGTTGCATAAATGAACACAAAAAAACCTAAATACTCCCTCTGATCCGAAATAGTGTCGCCACTTGTAGTAAAATTTGTGCATGAGCAATTCATTTGCAGCGACATTTATATGGGATCGGAGTGAGTATGTTACTTAGCGTGAGCATTATAAGGAATATAAATTTGGTCATTGATGAATGCTCCCTCATATTTCCAACTTGCAGTACTATTAGCAGGAGTTCTCCAAGCTGCACCAGGAGATCAGTAGCTTGGATAATTCAAACAGGTAAACATGTGTCAAGTCATATCATGGTCCATCTGGTAGTATGAGACCTCACGAAGGAGTTCAGTGTTTGCAGTCTAACTGTCTGAAATATTCAGTAGGTCATTAGTGGGAGATTCTGTAGGACTATAATATATTGTAGGATTTGTCTAAAACTTGCTTACTGAACAAATAAATTCTCTAAATTTTGGAGTGTTACTGCAAATG
Organism: Puccinellia tenuiflora; assembly: GCA_012064385.1. Classification (NCBI taxonomy): domain Eukaryota; kingdom Viridiplantae; phylum Streptophyta; class Magnoliopsida; order Poales; family Poaceae; genus Puccinellia; species Puccinellia tenuiflora. The sequence continues at coordinate 1,133,462 of QRDG01000179.1, read as the reverse complement.
CTCACAGACTAAAACATACATTTAGTATATGTGAACAATGTCTTGATGCAGAATGAGCTGGGGTATGCTGAAGTTGATTATATGCAGAAGAGGGTAAGCACAATATAGCGCTATAGCAGTCCATTCCTTTACTGGCAGTAAATTCTCTTTATTTTTGCAAACACCAAATAACAGCAAGCAATATTTTTGTTTAACTGCAGGAAATGGAGCAACATAATGACACCATCTACTTGAGGAGCAAGGTACGTTAATTACATATGGCCAGCTTGTTCATCAACCATAACAGGCAACATATATGGCCAACATCTATTTCTGAGCTGTGATCACTGAGACTCAGAGATCTTTCTTTGCTGCAGGTTACCGAGAATTAGGGGGGCATCAGCCGATGAACATGATGTTGCATTCTGTAGTTGCTGTCACTTCTGAATCAAACTATATGCAAAGTTAAGAAGCAAACTGTTGTTGTTGATACAGTCTCATTCCGTGGCAGCATAGTTGCAGCCATTATTTGTTGCCCGAAGAAGGTTGCTGTGATATTGAAATGTGATATAGCAAAAACTTGAGTTGCATCGCAAGACATTGAGTTACATAGACTCATTTATTGTGATTTTTAAACATGAATATTACTGTGATATTTGACTGATATTAATCTGTATGCTGCCATTATCTACATTTGAGGCACTAAAGATGTCTCTGTTGATATATTTCCTAGAGGCACTCGAAATTGTGCCTGGAAAATACATTTGAGGCAGATTTTAATAGTGCGTCCAAAACTGACTTTTTGAGGCACTTTGAACTGCCTCAAAAAGTATACCATTTGAGGCACTCCAAAGTGCCTCAAAAAGTCAGTTTTGGAGGCACTCAAAACTGCCTCAAATGCTACCATTTGAGGCACTCAAAACTGCCTTAAATGGTAGCATTTGAGGCACTCAATAATGCCTCAAATGACCACCTTTTTAGGTATTATTAAAAAATGCCACAAAAAACTTTTAACGTCATGAGTAAATGCTGCACTTTTTTTCTGCCTCAGAAAACCTTTTGTGGCATTTATTGGATTTTTGGAGGCATTATTAAATGCCTCCAATTCTAGTACGTGACGTTAGTGGCTCTGGACCCTTTTCTCCGACACGGAATCTGTGATCTTGGACGACATGATTAGAGACAGCTCATCTGCAACGTTGAAGACTACGACATGCACGATCGGCGCAGCGACGCCTAGCGCCCTAGCGCTATGTGCTCAAGAACGTCGAGGGTGACCTACAGGAGTACAGGTCCGTGCTCATCCGCACAGTCGAATCCGGCATGAAGGACAACTATTGCTGGAACGTCTCGGGGAGATAGCATGTCTGGCCCATTGCCGTTCCATGTACTACCGTTGTTGCTGCCCCGCAGTAAACGACGATGTGAAGGGAGATGGCTCAAGCGCAATCTGATGATTGTTTATCTTTTGCAGGCGCTTTGGCCCGTCCACACACCTGAGAGGAAAGGAGGCAGAGCCACGAGCGAAGTGGAGAGTTCCCAGGCGGCGCAGGTTGCCAGGTGGGCTCCGCAAGCTCCTCGGCACGGGCGCCACGACGCCGGCTCGGCTGCAACTCGAGCGGCGATCGCGAGTCTGACCTCTGTGTTGGCGCACTCTGGGACGGCCGGGCCTTCGCGGGGCCTTTGGGATGCTGAGGCGAACGGCGGTCCACGGCCGCGTTGGCGTTGTGATCTTCTTCCTCGAGCTTGTGTATGCGATGTGCGCCATTAGCGCAGGCGAAGCGTGGCGTGAGCCTGCTTCCTCACCAGGTGTCCCCTCATTAGCGCCTGCAGCTGCAAAATTTCTTGAAGAAAATTTGTACTTTTGATTGCATGGGACTTCTCAAATTCTTGCCTTATCTATCGAGGATTACAAAAAAAGAAAATTCAGTGGCGTGACAAGGTACGTAGTCCACTATGCAGATCAGAACTCTCGGAAAATTGTCATCAGTCAAAATAATCAATTGGTACTACTTTGATCATTGTCCCGTTAGACTACAAAATTAGCGCTATAAGAAATAAATGATTTGGATAGGGTCGTTTTCGTCTTAGGAAGGGGTAACATGTCATGACATCTTTTTGGAGGAAGTAATAAAGGGAAAAGTGGGAGAGAGAAATACTCAAATACAGATGAAAACCTAGAGTAAATTTGCTACCACTTGGGAGGTGAAATTGAAATAAATTTAAGGGAAGAAGAGAAGCTTACTGCTTACCACATGATTTAGAAAGAAGAAGAGCTGTAAAAGGACACATGGATGGGGAAGAAGAACATTTTCTAGGGCGAGAGAGGGTGGGTCTTAGGACGATGGTGTCCTCAAATTAATGGGTTTGGGCGGCTGGGCCATTTTTTTTTTAGAGAAAGCCTAAGCTTTATTAGGGCATATCGTCCGGCTGCTCCATAGTTTGCTTATGTGGATCCATGTGACACTAGCAATCAATAGCATGGCAGTGAACATATGTATGTTAGTATCTGTATTTTCAAACCACACATCTAGCAGGATCACAAGGACAAAATAAGTTTTTTTTTTACTATGAGCCTTCATTTTTTTCCCATGATCCTTTTTTACCCATCCAGCTACTTACTATCGTTGGTATCTGTATCTGCGCATATGATCGAATAGGTATCGTGCATCCGCATCCTATGTAACTCCCCCAAAGACTTATCTGCCATACACTACTCTCGACCCGTAGAAGATCAAGGCCTTCGATCGGGAGAGGAGTGAGATGACAAAAGTGTACACAGTAGATGGTTCATGAACGCAGAGTGTGTCGTGGGCGCGCTTCAATTGCCTGAATTTTGCGACAGCCAGAAGTTGAGAATTTTAATTTTTCACGATCAAAGTGTTCTCCCGTTGCAACGCACGGGCATGTTTGCTAGTAACAAAGTAAAGTGAAAGGATGTGTGAAAATTCCCTAGCTGAAGCTTCCAAGTCCCCGGCAACGGCGCCAGAAAACAGGCTCGATGGCGTGGATCACACGTTCGCTGGGAACCCCAAGAGGAAGGTATGATGCAGCATAGCAGCAGTTTTCCTTTTATCACAAAACCAAGGTTATCGAATCCAGTAGGACTTGGAGAAGTCTTAGTGAGGTATCAATCTACTCTGGCGCTTATAGATCAACGCGGACCTGCACACAATCACAAACAAGTACTTTGCCCCAACGAAACAGAGAGGTTGTCAATCTCTCCGGCTTGCCGAACACAAAGGATTAATTGTGCAGATGTAAAATATGAAGAGAGTGAAATATGACCAGCAAGCAAATGATGATGAAAAGCCATTAAAACGGTTGTAAACAATGTAGGAAAATAGGACCGGGATCCACAGTTCACTAGCGGTGTCTCTCCAGAAGATATACATGATGGGTAAACAAATTATAGCATGTCAATTGACAGAATTGTGGGCGCACAACAAGGCTATCATAGAACAATATAGTTCACCATTTCATCTAATATGGGAATTAGGTCAAAATACATAGACCGTTATCCAACAGCATCTATAACTAATAATCCACTCCGGGATCGCTATCCAGAATGTCACCCAAAAGTATTAAGTTGCAAGCAACAGATCATTGCAATAAACAAAGTACATAATGTAAGCAATGTAAATAACACAAGGAAATCACACCGCTGTTTTCTCCCTAGTGGCAACAGCACATCTCTCGTCTTAATCATTTCTGTCAACCCGAACTCAGACAAGAGAGGCATGAACCCACTATCTAGCATAAATACTCCCTCATACAACACTAATAATTACTTGGCCAAAGCATCCACTAGCATCGGAGAGCATGCAAAATCATAGATAAAACACAACACATAGATGAACAAAAGTAATGACTTCCACAATTCATCGGATCCATGCAAACACAATCATGTAGCAGTTACAGATAATATGATCTTGATCATGATAGGAAGCTCACAAGATCTAAGCAATGGAGTACAAGGAGGAGAGACAACCATTTAGCTACTGCTATGGACCCGTAGTACCGTGGTGGACTACTCACGCGTCACTCCGGAGGCAGACATGGTGGTGTAGATACCTCCGGTGTCGATTCCCCTCTCCGACAGGGTGCCAGGAAGAGCTGCAGAACCCTGCCGAACTAGGGTTGGAGATGGCAGCGGCCTCGGACGTCTTCTGGAAAATATGATCGGTTATTTAGGGTTTTCGGGGCGAAGACCAATTTATAGGCGAAGGGGCGACTCGAGGCGACGAAGGAGTCGCCCAGGTGGGTCCCAAGCGCGAACTAGGGTGGGGCCGCACCTGGAGGACGTCTGGGGGCTGGGAGCCCCCCCCCCCCTCGTCCTTCGAGTTCCGTCTTTGTTTCAACTTGGAAATAAATCACGTAAATTTTCAGCGCGTTCCGAGAAACTTCACAGAACAACTTTTCTAAAACAAAACGATAGCAGAAAATAGGAACTGACACTGGGCATCTTGTTAATAGGTTAGTTCCATAAATCATGCCAAATGATATAAAAACATGTGTCACTGATATATAATCAAGCATGGAACATAAAAAATTATAGATACGTCAGAGACGTATCATTCCCCAACGAACATGTGATCCACGTCATCAATAAGCATCTCACAAGATCTAAGCAATGGAGTACAAGGAGGAGAGACAACCATCTAGCTACTGCTATGCACCCGTAGTCCCGTGGTGGACTAGTCACGCATCACTCCGGAGGCAGGCATGGTGGTGTAGATGCCTTCGGTGTCGATTCCCCTCTCCGGCAGGGTGCCGGGAAGAGCTGTAGAACCCTCCCGATCTAGGGTTGGAGATGGCGGCGGCCTCGAACGTCTTCTAGAAAATATGATCTGGTTCTTAGGGTTTTCGGGGCGAAGACCAATTCATAGGCGAAGAGGCGGCCCGAGGAGGCGAAGGAGGACGCCAGGTGGGCCCCAGGCGTGGCCTAGGGTGGGGTCGCGCCTGGAGGGCATCTCGAGGCTGGGAGCCTCCCCTCCGGGCGTCCTTCGGGCTCCGTCTTTGTTTCAACTTGGAAATAAATCACGTAAATTTTCAGCGCGTTCAGAGAAACTTTCCAGAACAACTTTCTGAAACAAAAAGACAGCAGAAAACAGGAACTGGCACTGGGCATCTTGTTAATAGGTTAGTTCCATAAATCATGCCAAAATGATATAAAAACATTATAAAAACATGTGGCACTGATATAAAATCAAGCATGGAACATAAAAAATTATAGATACGTCAGAGACGTATCAGCCACCGCCACCATCTTCCACGAACCCATCTTCGGGAGGAATCAACACATTGACCTTGACATGTCTGCCATCGACGTTGCCACCACACCAGATAGCGCCACCACCTTGTGCGTGTCCATCGTCATGCGTCCGTCGCCTAGACCTGCCACGCCACCGAGACTCGCCGTCTTTTATGCATTAGATATAACTAGTCATCAACCCGTGCGATCGCACGGTCTAGTGTTTGAAAAAACATGTGGAGAATATTTGTAATAATGTTTGTATTGGAAATTTCTTCAAACTCAATTATAGGAAGATAGAGGATTTGTATGTGAAAGATGATTCTAATACCATGTCATTCTGTAGGATTAAACAATACTTTGGGATCGATCTAATTAACTATACATACAGGGTTTTAGGCTCTATTGTTGCGTTAAATGGACATGGTTTGTATTATGCCACTTTGGCCACTATTAGTGGATAAATTTTTTTCTCGCCCTTGGATGTCAAATAATTTAGTTCATATATAGACAGTAGATAAATATTTTTTGTCATATGTTGATTTATTCTTCTTCTCCTTTAAGATAATATATACTTTGTGATAACTTCATTCAGGCTATCCACCTGATGAAAAGCATGTTCGATTAGACCGTTTTATTCTCCCGATTAACAACTTAAAGTATTTGCAAAATACAGCAGGAACGGATAAGGAAATCTGTATAGTTTCTCGGCCTTTCATGTATCGATATATATTATATGCTAACCAAGTAAACTTTTCAAATGAACTACAAACTCTTAACTTAAGGAGGATATCATTCCTAATTCCTACCATGCATAATGAAGACATGTCTTCTAGATTAGTTCAGTTTTGTTATTCTGTGAATTCTTTAATAAGGAAATTGTCAACGTTTACATTAAAAAGAAATCAGAGAAGCCACCGCTTACTTAGTATCATGGAAATTTGATGAATAACCAATGATACCATTAAAACAGATGGAACATTTATTTGCCATGGAACATTCACGTAATAATACCCGACTGGTCTCTGCATGGCTATTCTTCATTCCACCTCTAAGTATCCAAATGCATGAATATTATTGCCAATTCTTGACATAAATAATCCAGATACATATTTGATCTTAATTAATTTTCCATACCGTGTGAGTTAATTTATAGTTATATGTCAATAAGGAAATACTTGAAAATTATTATAATTAATCGGAGAAGACATTACTTACTCAATATCATGAATTTGTTTTGATTAATAATTTAAACATTTAGAGGCTGTACTTTTTTCATGGAGGATTCACGTACTATTACCTGCCAAGGATCTGCGTGAGTATTCTTCATTCAACCTCCAATTCTGAGATTTTTTTTATTAGCTTTGGGAATATTCCTCAAGGGAGTTATAGTGTTTGCCCAAATAGTTGCACTGTTCAAGTTACCTCGCGGTTACAATCTGACAACTTAAGTCAATATATCTAAACAGACACTACATGTGAGTACAATTAAGTAACTTTTGATATAATCTTTAATATGAT